>JAQLOL010000014.1:9373630-9388992 GCA_029783665.1 Naso thynnoides
CACACTGCCTCTTCACTACAAGCAGAACTAACGCTGTAAGAATCTTTTTAAAAAACGCGCCTCAACGTTTGCTGTAGACTCAAGAGGAAAAATGCAATGTATAAGCATGAGCACTGCAACTTCTTTACTAGTGTAGACATGCCTCTTTACACCCTTGACACACCTGTTCATTGTGAAACTGTCTCACTGCTGGTCGACACACTTTGTAAATAACTCAACATTTTGTAGCGGTTTGCTCACATTGAGGAATGCAAATACAGCAGCCCCTTTAAGTTACGTGAACTGTCCAATAATAATCTTTGCACGCTGTGATCAGCGGTGGTCACTTTTACACCGTTACATTCTCCTCCCAGTCACACAAGCTGATGTGACTCCATGTCTGCAGGGGCAAACACATTACCTCCTCGTCAGGGATGATGGTGACCCACACCTCATGCACCATGTCTGTCCAGCCGGCCTCCAGGAGAACTGCTGCATCCACCACACACACTTGCTTACCTGAAAAGAGGATCGCAGGAATGTTGAGTTGATCTCAGTTTCTTTTTTATCTATGCATATGTCAGTAAGACCAGCACACGATCTCATCTGGAAGACAAGTGCTGGAGGAAAACTGTCTTTTTTGGATTTACTGTAGCTTAACAACCAATGCTGTTTTCTGAATCACATATTCAGTAAGAAAAAGAGCAAAAGACACACAGTATGAGTGTTATTACTTTAAGAGCCAAAGAAATAAACATTGAACCAAAACCAAATTTTTCCAAAAACTGTAGAAACATAGAATAAAAGGAAAATTAGGACCATGTTCATTCATACATGTACGTTCAAACAGTACCTTCCTCTCTGGCTTGGCTAATTCTGCTCTTCACCAGAAGTGCAATCTCAGGCCAGACGATGTCTGTTAGGGCTTTTAACCGCTCCTGCATGAAAAACAGCATCTTCGATAAATTTGTTGACACAGTGATGGAGTCCCACACTGCATTTTGCAACGCTGACAAAAATGTGCCGAAGCATTACTCATGCTGATATTACCGGATTTCCAAAAACCTTCTTTCCCAGTGCTCGTCTGTTGATGGTTTTATCTTCATTCAGGAGATCTGAAAGTGACAAAATAAACAAATTACTGCAAAGCAGCATGTGGGGTTTCAAACAGCATAACATTTATTGTACAATACAACATAGAGCTCGAACTGTTGAGCAACCTATTCTAGACGGCAGAAATTCAAACGCTTTCATCACGGAGTTTATTCAATAGCGTAGAGGAAAATAAATTATGGGACTTTGAAATTCCTACAACAGTGACAAGACAGATTGATTTGAAGAGAAATGATTTAGGACTCATGTCCTTTACGAATGTTGAATTTTGACCTTCAACTTTAATACACCATCAGTCTGTAAATGGGCCATTCAAAAATATTAAAGCTAGAAGTCATCCTGTCAACTTTCATCTGAAATCAAATCAACTGTGTCTAAGATACTACAACTCCGACCTTTACTTACTACAGCGCGCTCATTATGTCAAATACTTTAAGTCACATGTACAGACTTTTTCCTCTCGCTCTCTTGACTTGTGTTTAAGTTAGCAACAGGCGACAAAATGAAACCAACACTAAACATTACTGGAAACATTTGGGATAATCTAAGTACACAACGAAAGTTAACATCCATTTAGACATTTTAATGTGAAAATGTCACATATTGTTCATTTAAAAATGCAAATGCAAAGGTGCACTGTTGCCCTGGATTGTGTTTGAGATGGCACTAAAAAATGGATAACATATCGCCAACCCTCGTCCAGCACCTCCGATAACTATATGTCCTCACACCGAGTGTTTCCTCACCTGAACCAAATTCTTCAAGCACTCTGTGATAGGCCGCTGTGCCAGGCTGGTACACCTCATGGCCCAGCTTGTCGCAGTCAATCCGTACTGCACCTAAAGCTTCCAGCCGCTTGGCGATGGAGCTCTTCCCGCTACCGCTGCCTCCGGTCAGGCCGATCACATATGGGAGAGGAGGGAGATGGGACGTGTCCTAAGGCGAAAGACACAGAGGACATACAAGGGTGCTGATATGAAAAAAACGATGGCAAGTTTTCTGATGATTTGATAAGTTAATATCAGCTAATCCTGCAGCACAGCACATGAGAGCATTGACAAATATACAAAACCGCACATTTGCATGTGCACATTTCCAAAACAAGTTAGGCCTGCTTTCCACACTCGCTGCAAGGGAGCTACAGTACCCGTCTCCCTGAGAGCGTAGCAATAAACAGCCTAAAGGTAGCTGCCTAAAGGTAGACTGATAGCACCGCTCTAGTGAGTGAGACTAGCTTGCAACACACATCTACCTCTTTTCATTAGAAGGTTGTCATGTTGTTTAACACTTTGAACTTTGGCGTATGCTGGAAAGAAGAGCTGTTATAGTTTTACCTGGATGACACGGTTCCTTTTAAGACCAGTTTAACATTAAAGTTTGAAAAAGGCCGACCTGTCCCTGTTTAACCTTTGTTACTTAACGCTCAGCAGCCATTCATTCTTTTTAAACTTGTGATTTCCTCAACTCCCTTATCAAACGATAAATATCTTTAACATAACCCACTTTCGGCGGAGTAAGGAGGGTGCCCAGCAGACGAGAGCGTAGACTGGAGGAGCTGATCTTCTCCTCTTCGGTCTCTGTGTGGTGAGCATCTTTAAGCAGCTGGATCTCATGGAGGACGAGAGCTGGGAGGCCCTGATTCAGGAAGCAGAGGACACTAAAATTCAAAAATGTCTGAATGTATACCAAATTTAAGGTAGCCTATATCTGGACCAACGAGTTGTCTTTTAACAAGCCATTATAAAATTGTTCTTTCAAAGTGAAGCTTAGGAATTCTCCCCACATCCAACACTGGACCTTACTGCTACAATTTTATTTAAAAAATGGCTTCCCTATTGTAGATCAACGCATTAGAAAAATGATTTTACAACTTTTCCAGTTGGTTGAGAGATATTCATTAACTCTGAAAAGTCAACTAGAAAGTTTTAGGTACCATACATTATCAATTTCCTCAACTTACATTCTCAGCACGTTTCTTGTTGACAGCCTCGCCTCCGCCTCTCGTCTCCTCGCTAACCACAATGCACTCCAGCAAGGGGTCGACCACAGAGACTCCAAATGGGTCGTCCAGCGGCACGATCTCCACCTGCAGCGAGGGTTTGACGTCTTGCAAAAACTCCTGTAGTCTCTGGACCCGCACGGAGTAAGGCTCCACCAGCTCTTTTAGCACTTTTTCTAAATCCAGGAAAAAAAGATGTTGGGAGGGTGGGCTGACTTCTGACTGTCTCAAAATATGAGACAATCACCTGAGGAATATTCGGTGAATACACATGGAATCACTGAAAATAAGCTACTCACTTTTTAGCATTGCTTGGTCACACACACCAATAACAAACCTTCTATTGGCTAGAAGGCATGAGATGTTGAGCAGCGTCTTGTGGGCCCCGTGGAGCCGGTCAAATGTCCCCCCTACCACCACATCGCTGTAGGACTCCATGACTTCTGCCTTTTCTTCAGGCTCTTTCATCCCTTCCTCTTTCTCCTGCAGCCTCACGAGCTGTGAGTGAAGCAGCACTGAGGGCAGGCCGGGGCTGCAGACATAGCAGTGGCCCGTGTACCTCTGCAGACACTGCTTGATCTGATGTGACTCATGTGGGTCCTGCAGGGGAAAGTCTGTTAGCACCACCTCCGGGGAGTGAGACAGCGACTGTGGTGTGGGAAAAGGGCTGTTTGGGACTGTCTGGGCTTGGGACTGAGCACGAACATTGGTCAGCAAAACACGGACATCCAAGTGCCCGCACACATCAGCCGCATTGCTGTAAAGGCGGGAGATAACCGTGGACAGGTCCACCACCGGCGGAATGAAAACTGGCCGAGGCTGACTCCCACTCCCCAGGTTGAGCCCGGGGTGGAGGTGGACGTACAGTGTGCGCTCTACAAGCTGAGCAGCTGAGCTGAGCACTGGAGCGATGCGCAATGGGAGGGTGTGGAGAGGCGACGTCAGCACAAGGATACCCGTGCTGAACATGGACATGATACTGGCTGATGTTGCAGTATCTGAGGGTTCACTGTCAGGGTGTGGGAGCACCCTGGAAAGGGTTGAAAGATGAAAGACAAGTGACACTTATTTAAGGATATAGAGGAAATACATTGTTTAAAACACAAACACAGATGATTTAGACCATTAAGAGACCGGCCAAGGACAAAAGACAATAAGTTATAAATTACCATAGCTACATTTTGTTTACTGTTCAAGCAATTCTTTTATTCTACTTATTTTATTCTTTTATTATTGCTACCAAATAACAGCAGTTTCTGGACTGTTGCCAGTCAAATTTTCCACACACTAATCATGTTTAGAGCATGACACTTTATTAGTTTTGCCGGTTTACTCTGCTGACAAGGCTGTTAGCATGCTCTCCATGTTTTTAGTTAATGAAAAGCATCACCGTCTAAATTAGGACAGAATGAGGGGCTTTCCTAACATTGACAACAGCGCTCTTATTTCACGCACCTTCACCTCTGCTGATGTTACAACTCGCTCCTCACAGTGTCACAATTCACCGTTGTGATTTTGCAACATTTTAACTCTGCCACACCGTGTTTGGCGTTGGCTGCCATTCATGACTGGAAGTGGAGACTCTCATTTCTACAGAGGCGAGGCACACACATGTCCCTTTCATTCAACAGTAGGTTCACAAGCTTGTTTGGACAGACACTCAACCTGATCGTGCTACCTGTCTCACCTCCAGTCACTCAGCAACCAAATAACAAACGCTTCGAGTATAAATATACAGCATATACATGTGATTTGAGCTGACAGTCGATCAATGTTTGGCTAATATGACCTCTTTCTGGCTAGCTAAGTCAGCTAGCAGCTGTTAAGAGGGCAGCAGCTTAACCGAAGTTTTAACAGCCGTAAAATATGAAGCCAAGCCAATTTTTTATTTTTTTTTTCAGAAACTGCCGGATCTGAGATGAACTTGTGTTGTGTTCAAAGTCACAGCAAGCTAGCTATATAGCGTAGATCTATCACACTGTTTGAAGGAAACTGCAATAAAAAATTTTTCAAAGTGAAGCTCTTTGATCACAGCGACACTCCTAGAGAACTCTTCCAATGTCACATAAAACCCCACGATAACGGAGAGGTCTGTTTTGTCATTAACAGCATTTGGTGCGGCCCACAAACAGAGCATTGGTTGACAATCTGGCAGACAGGGATTCTTGCAGTTAGCATTAGCTTACCGGCGTTGAGCGAATCTAAAGCGCCGTGACGAACGGAAGAGTCGCGCGCTGCATGAGTAAACCTAACCACATAACTGCCGAATAAAACGGTTTTTTTTCTGCTAATCTTCAAAGAGGAACCGACTCGTCCGGTCCACTCTAGTTTAGCTGAGCACCCACTAGTGGAAGTCACTCTGGCATTCGCACACTGAGTCGGATTATCACGTGATATTCAACATGCGCGCTGATTGGTTTAGGGAAAAGACAATGCAGTATGGGACATGTAGTCAAGTAACTAACAGAGGACTTGTAGTGAACCCAGCAGCAGAGAGCCACGGTCACGGAGAGGAAATTCTAAACGAAACAGCGGTCTGTCCAGTGACCACTGTCGCTGAATGTCATGACTGGTCCCTACCACTAGGGGCGCTGAAGCTCAGTGGTTCTGATTGATTTATTAATGATTTGTGATTTTTACTGTGGCTCTCTTGCTCTTAGTAGTTTGACCTTTAGGCCAGGTGGCAAAGATCCTGCAGTATTTTAGCCCCATACCGAAAATACAGATAAAAGATTTAATGTAATTGTTTTATTGATCTTGGTGAGATTTTGTATATAGTTGAAACAATAGTTAAGACGCATTGGCCAGAAGTTGAACCCGAACCCTCCGAATGAAAGACGAAAGGCTGATCGACGGTCCACCACGTCGTGATAAGTAGTCACACAGGGCTCAACATACTTAAGAATTAATGTTTTTATTTTCATGGGTATACGAAAGCACCATCTCAACGATTTACAAAGAAAATAAACAGCACGAGACTTCTGGCGTTGTTGCCTAAAACGCGGCAGATGCCGAAGTGACATGCCGCAGATTTAGCCTGATGTCTGGTCCGGACCACAGGGACCACGCCACGGACGATTGGACTTCGGCGCCCCTTAGTGGTAGGGACCAGTCATGACATTCAGCGACCGCGGTCACTGGACAGACCGCTGTTTCGGATAAAACCCCTGCTGTCAGGTCAGCTAAATGTCTCATACAGCAATTACTGTTTATCTTTTAGTGTAGTAGCAATTTACGGCAAGACAAAGCAGGGGGTTGGGGAGGGGGAGACACCTCAAGCTCTGACATTTCGACTCATTACAGGCCTACTAATTAAAAAATGTTGGTATCGAACCGGATGTGAGAAGTTCATTAAGCAATGTAACAATATAGATTTAACACAATAGCAAACAGAAAATAATTTAAAAAAAATAAAATAACTGAAACTTCACACACAGGTGTTTTCACCCATTTTCCTGATTGGTCTGCTTTTCAAGACAGTGGAGGTGTCTAAAATATGTGTTTGTTAGACCTTGAAGGACAATTTACGCTTTCATTTTTCCTATTCTAAGTTCTAAGCATGAGGTCCAATCAGTGAGGTTAATTGAAAGCACCTGTGTGAGTGTGCAGAGTACTTAAAAACTGAAGGAATCAGTTACAAGCCTTCAGTGCATAAAATCTAGTAATATTACAAGTTAACAACTAATCTGTGGTGAGGGCTTAACTCAGCTGTTGTGTTTTTTACGAGTATTCAGTTGGGTAAAAATTATATCATTATGCAACAGGTATGTTTGCAACAAGACAGGCACTTTTACTGTGAAACACCAAGTTACCTTACTGATCTACATGCAGTCATATTTGGCATGTACATGTGTTATTTTCTACAGTTACTGTCCTTAGAGAATAGCATAGATGAACATACATACGCTTTATATTTAGCTCTATTATTTAAATTATACAGTTAAATTGACGGAGGCTGAATAGAGGACCCAAAGATGTACATTTAAGATATTGCACAGAGATCCATCAGATCCAGTGTTTAGGATTTAGTGTCATCTAGTGGTGATGCTGAAGATTGCACGTTACAGAACGTCAACTACTGTAGAACCTATGGTGGTTGCAAAAACTTGAGAATAACTTGAAAAGCTCTTTCAGCGTTAAGTTTGTACATTCCGGGCTACCATAGGCACAGGAGGTGTGCAGGGAAGAGGACCGGCTCCTTCTGTAGATACAAGACTGATTCTAAGGTAATGAAATCACAATTTTTATTTTGAGGTGATCACACACTTTTCAAAACACACTCATATTTCATTCCGCCATATGCTACAAATAGATCTCCCTAAATCATACACACTGAACCTTTAAAACAATTTTTCAAATAATGCAATATTGAGGTTAACATAGCAGTGTTAGCTTGCCAATTGGTATAAGGTTGAAAATGCAACAGCATATTATGACAAATCCTATTAGCAGCATCCTGGACTTCTTTTTTGGGACACTTACACTTAAGGTTAAGGATATTAATATGTATTAGAAAGTGAGAATGTATGAAAGTCACAAAGACAGACGCGAACAACAACTTTTGCAGAAGATTTTTTTAATTTTCAGTTTACACTTTGAGGCCAACAGTTTGTTTTTACAAAAATAATAAAAAGAAATGAAGTGTTATCTCCATACTGTAGAAAGAGTTGCATGACGAAGCCCTGGGGTTAGCTGGGCAGAGGCATTGCATAATTAGCAAAAAAGGACATCAACACAAGTAAAAACAACAGATTCAAGTAAAAAGTCATGTAGATACAATGCAGTCACATTAAAGCCTGGTGGCAATTCTTGGAAATTAAGACTCTTGCTGGGTTTTAACATTTGCTCAGGGGAGTCAAACAGAACCTTTGGGCCGTTTTTTTTCTCTCATGACATCTTGACAGCAAGGTGCTCCGCAAGACTCAGAGAACGATGCTGCTTTTAAAAAATTCAAGTTGGTTTTTTGAAATGTGTGAGAAATTTTGTTACCAAAGTATGAAATTCATGATGAAGAACCTGCAGCAGCAGGCATGACATCTTCAGTGGATGTACATTTATAAACATGAACATGCACCTGTTGTTCAGTTTGACTCCCCTGCTCTACATAAAGCCTGTTCAAATATATTAATTTACTTTCTTGTCGCTGGTGCTATCACTGGCAGCTGTGTCATAATGGCACTTCTCCACACATCGCCTTGGAAACCATCCCCTTACACGCTCTCCAGCTGAAAGCCAAACAGAAATACACTGTTACTTACGTGTCTGTTATAGCGACTTTTAAGGACCATACCAGTCTATTTTTGACTTCTCATCATTAGCAGATATTGCCCCTATCTTCTAAGAATGTTGTTGTTAAAATTTGACCATGTATTTACTTTAGTGGATTTCAGACTGCATTTTTAAACCCCATTCACTGCCATCCATGTTGAAACAGGGTATAGAAACACTACAAGACACGTGAAAGTTGCTAGGTTTAGGTAATTCACCCCTATAAAGAGAACGTCTGCGTATATTTGGCGAAAAATCTCTGAGCGAGAGAGAGAGAGGGGAGCTGGGAGCTGTTGGCATGAAAGTTTTACTCCTGGAAAAATAGTTACTAACAATTGCTGCCTTCCTTATATATATTAGCGTGAGGAAGGATTCAAACACAGGCGTTCTGTTTAACTAACATTGTTACACATTTTCAGACAGTTCCTGTAACAGTATCGAATATGGACAAAATGCAAACAAACACTCTCTCTCATCGATTCAGCTATTTTGGGAAAAATGCGTGGGGTTTGTGTAACCTATGTGGCCAATGTTGACTAAGGACAATGACATGTAGTAACACTGGTGTGGTCCTTTAAAAACAGACTTCGTACCAAAGCAAAAGCATCTCATCTCACCTCTTATCTGCTCTTCGCTCAAAGCTTTGTCTCCGTACATCCACCATCTAAAGAGGGAAAAAAATTAGGAAAACTTACATCGGCATACACGATGCACTTTTACTCAGAAACTCAAATTAAATCCTTAACCACATGCCCAACCAACCAGGCGTCTCCACAAACAAGCATGATCATGTTGCTTTTGGTTAATCCTGAATGAACTCACTTGGTGCCGCGAGTGGCCAGGATGGTGTCCCCCTTGTTGAGGGGGATCCTGGGCTCCTCGGTGCAGGGGGTTCTGAAAAAGGTTTGGAGACCTTTGCTCACAGGGCAGCAAGCTCCGTTGTAGTCCTCCACTGCCTGATACTGGACCTGCTGACCGAAGCACGCAAAACAATTTGTTATTCTATCTACAAGGTGTCCACAGAGGATGGAATTAGAACCAACCAGATGGAAGTAGGACTTAAGGTGTGTATTGGTGAGCATTTCACATGGAGAGTTTTAGCAAATGTATGGAGCTGAAGTTATTAATGGTCACATATCTCTTTGTCTTACTCTTGCTTAGTCCAGCCTCAAACCTACTCCTTTGTGTCTGTGCTACAGTACATGTAAATCAGCAACACATCTGGCAGGTACTTACACTTCTCACTCGTTTGTCAGCTTTCTGCTTCAGTTGCTCAATCTGTTTAAACAGGAAGAGGATAATTTAAGTCAAGATTTCTTGAGGACCCCACAGTTAAACAGGAAATGAACCAAGAATAGAAATTATTACAGTACCTACTTCTGAAATTGCTTTTCATATTCTACATATTTACAGATTAATTTGAAGACTAAGACATATCATTGAGCCCATAAAAACGGTAACACACAAATCAAATTGAACTCTGAACCTACAGTTAAGGTGTGCTGGTGACACTTCGGATGGACTGGCCATTCAAGGCCATCACCCTTGGGCGTCCCTGACCACGTGAACACTTGCTTGAAGTTCAGCCAGCGGCTGCCGAGGTCATACGGGAAGATAAACTCCTCCCCTGTTTGGTAGTGCTGTATTCTGTCTTTGGCCTGGTTAGAAAAGGCACAGGGTGTGGTTGTGTGTGTATGTGCGACAATGGGATCACGTCAGTGGGGTGGTGTCAAGTTTCTGTAGTCAGCGCACTATATTGTACTGACATATGACACTGGAAATCATGTGCTTTAGTTAGAAAGGAGCTAAAAAATTTAAATAACTATGACAATAAACTGTTGAAATTAAAACTTGTCATCAATAAAAGCTTTGCTGCTGTGTTAACAAAACATTATGAAGTGCAAGACTGCTGGTAGATCAGACGATAAAAAATAATTATATCAGCATTAAAAAATGTCAACACAAAACAAATTAATTGAAATGAAAAAGACATCCCGACCTTTTCCTCGATCCAGGACTCGATCGAGGTCTTATTTCGAAGGATTACTTTCATCTGAAAGGGAGAGACGATTTCATTATCAGATTCTACTTACATTTTTTAAACAGATAACTTAATTATTGTATCACTAACACTGGATATGCGCTTGTATGTCTTTAAAATTTGATTTACTCTTTCCGATCTGTCAAATCTCAGTGATCCTTTTCATCTTCTTTTTCTTCCTCTTAAATTAATTTTGTTTTTTTGTGGCATGTTCAGGGCCAATAGTTTCACCTCAAATATATTTATACTTTGTTTACAATTTCATTCCTATAGTGGTTGCATGTAAATCAGAATTAATATGGATAAGCCATACGTTTGTAGCACCATATTGTATTATTACATCTGATAAACAAATACGAAAAACAAAATACTTTTGTCAAAACTCAGCTCACAGGTAGTGGGGCTTTGCCGTGGTTGTGCTCATGTTAAAAATCACCTTCTATAGCCAAGAGTTTGTGTAAATTGTACAGCCTAATAAAAACCTTTAGAAAAACTCACCTGTATGAAAAAAAGCATGCCGACGGCAATAGTGGTGCCCAGTGCCAAGCCTAAGGCAAAGAGTGTGGCAGCAAAGGCGGGCACACTGAAGGGCATGAGGGGCTGGAAGTGACGCACAGCACTCATGTCAATCTTCACAGTGCTCCAGCCAAATGATATCTGCAGTGAGGGACAAAGAGAACAGCTTGACGTGTGGCCACATCAGTATGTATTGATCGAATGAATGAAGCCGCTGACAATAGGCCGTCGGAAGCTGTTGTAATGGAATAAGGAGACGACTCACCCTCTCATACAGCTGCGTGTACATGGTCATTATGAAGATGATGGCAGCGTGTGAGCAGCCCAGCGGGGCCAGCAGCAGGAAGCTGGTGAAGTAGGCGTGGTTCAGGTGGCCGCAGCAGTTGTTGATCCAAGGGCAGTGGTGGTCCATCTTCATCACGCACCTGGGGGGAGGGGAGGCAGAGGAGGAGAGGAGTGCTGGGGGAGCTGACAGCTTGTTTGGGAGGACACAGAGTGACATGTTCATCAGCAAGTCACACCACATCTTCCTTTTTTTTTTTTTTGCCCCAAAATAGACTAGCACCGTCATTATCGGGCAAATGATGTCAGTTTATTTAACATCACATCAACGGATGATGGGATGGTTGTGAGGTTTCTTTGCAGCACTTTATAGACGGCACAGAGACATGGAAATAGCTCAGTTGTTTTCTAGCTATGCCAACTCTCTGTGCTTGTTCTAGCACTAAAAAATACTCTCACTTTTGGTTATAAATGTAGCTACCTGTTACACTTGCGACAGTGGTGGGATCTGGGGGCCTTGTAGCCTTGGCACACTCTGCAGTACTGTAGGTACTGTGTATTCTGTTCAATCTCCTGTTTTGGAACAAAACAAATATGTCAAAAATTATTTTTTTTCTGTACGTAATCTACGTGAACAAATCAGTGACAAATGTCTTAAATCTTTATCCTAATGGAGGGTTCTTACTGGTTTCCAGCCAAGAGGAATGTATCCAGGTCCAACGAACATAGCGTTGAAGTAGTTGTAGAGGATGAGAACAGTCCAGTTGATGAGCATGATGAAGTTAATGCTGCCTCCTGTTGTGTCTAAAGGCCAGTACCAGATGATGGAATCCAGAATTGCCATTGTGGAGCATATAGCAATGACAGACAAGGCTATGATTGGACCCCAGTGGCACAATCTTCGAACCTCATGGAGGTTCTCAATTTTTACAAAGGTCGACAAGAAGTTCATCTTTTCTCCACAAGGTTAGTTCTAGTATTTTGGCTGTAGAAGTTCCTGAAATGTTTCGACCGAGCTTCAGTGTTTTCTTCTGCTATCTTGCAACGTCAGCGATAAAGCACATGTTTTTTCTCGTCTTCTGAGTACCCAGCAACTGGCCTGGTCTTGGGTCAATGGGGCTCTCTGTGTCCCATCATTCCTTGGGAGGGCAAAGAGCAGCATCCTCTCCAGCCAATCTTTGGAACTCACCATCCCTGTGAAAGGCTCAAATTCCCCATCTAAGACACACATACAGAGAGAGAGAAATATTAAAACACTGGAACCACTGCGGCTACTTTCCATGACATATCTATGAAAAGGAGCATATTACAGTCAAGTAATGCACATAACTGCTCTTCATTAATCCGCTTGACTGTTAAAGTTGAGTTATGTCTAGGTTATTTTTCCTTACTATCAATAAATCGACAAGTTTTTGGGATAAACATTGATGAACTTGAGCGCTTTCTGTGTGCACACACACGGTGACCATGTTTGATGTAGTGTGAATGCACTTTGATGCTATTTTATTTAGCCTGTCTACTTAAACATAATGCTTTGAAATAAAGCCACCCAGTAATAACTCATACCTTCATGAAAGTTTTAATGATCTGTTTTGGTTAAAATTGCTTCACAGAGGATTCAACTTTAAGGAAATTTTTATCGATGATCCTGTTAACTGGTATTGCAGTGTCTCTAATATCAGGCCTTTTTGACAGAAATCAGGTGAACATATTGACAATATGTGGATGTGTATTATATTCCTTCCACTCTTATTTCCGTTGCAATCCTCACCCCCTTTTTAACTTTTATAGCTTTCACAATTTGCTAATTATTGCCATAATGGGAGAAAAAAAATCAAAACTTGCAACAAGTAGATTTATAGCTAGGGGCATTAAAACAATCACGTCAAACAAACAAACAAACAAACAAACAAACAAACAAAATACACAAATGCAAATAATGCTGCATCTCCCCATCTCCAGACAAATGATTTTGTGAATGAAAATCCGTAACATTTGCTCACGAGCAACACAACTAATTAAGAATAGCTTTGGTTATGTTACCAAGCTAATTAGCATCAAAGACATTGTATTGAAATATTATATACAAGCGAAAGGCTCGTCCGTAGCATTCACAAGCCATACAAGTGAGACCACTCGGAAAATTATTCCAATTAAAATAATTGTGTCTTTGGCTTAAACAAAAATTGAATTGGTTTAGCACAAGGGCTAACGTGACAGCAGTTTCCTAGTTAGCTAACGTTAGCTTGTTCGCTAGCTGGAAAAGGCTGTCATATCAGCTGGATAACTGCGACAAGGAGCAAAGAGGATGATATCGCATCTTAAAGATAAAACAAATGTTTACTGGCACACGTATACGCACAGGTTTTATGACAAGAGAAGAAAACTGTCACTTTAAATTACCAACCTGGCCACTTCCTTGGTTTTTTCTTCAATTTCTTCTGTGTACAGGGAGGAACCTTCCTCATGGTGTCTCAGAAACTATTACCCGCAACCCATTGCGGACGAGTTTTCATTTAAGCAGTTTATAACTGAATCATTACATAAATTCAAAATTATGCATTCACTCACGCTCAGAAAAAATAACCGTCACCGGTATTTTCTATCCTCTGACTGAAGCATTTTCAGTGTCGCAAAAATTAAAATCTAGTTCCTTGCCGAGCATATTATCCTGCGACTCAAGGAAAGGACTCCATTCGAGCCTTGTTTTTATTTTGAGCTAACTGTCAACCAGAAAGCCACCTGTTTTAAACTGAAACGCCAAAATGTCTTCAGACTTTGAAACCTACGAGCAAGACTTTGGAACTATTACAGCAGAAGTAACTAACAAAATTGGCAAAATTCCCAAACTAAGTGGAGGTAAGAGTTAAATTTATTGAGTGTAATCGCTGAGCTGCAGCTAACGTTAGCTATCAGTTAGCTGGGATTTCTCAGCTGACAAGGCGAGCTAACGGTAGTAAATGTATCATACAGTACTTTGTTGTGTTCGTTCTTTAATATGTAACAGTATCTTATGGTTATTTATCTCACCAAATGTCAAATCGCAGCTTAAGAATGTTCTTGACTCTTATGTAAAAGTTACATGATCTAGTATTGGCTGACTTGATAGCTTAGTGTGTCTAATTAATTTAGCCAGTGGATTTTTTTTAAACGACTTGTTCAGAGGCGACTAATATCTCACGTGTCCCAGTACTTAAAGTAGTACTTTTCGGGGATGTTTCCTTTATAATGCCATTATTAAAAGGAAAACAGACGCATTTTCTAGGTGTAGAAGTTAGTTTCTAAATATTATTTGAAATAATTTGGATTAACTGAATAGGAGG
Organism: Naso thynnoides; assembly: GCA_029783665.1. NCBI lineage: Eukaryota > Metazoa > Chordata > Actinopteri > Acanthuriformes > Acanthuridae > Naso > Naso thynnoides. The sequence continues at coordinate 9,388,152 of JAQLOL010000014.1, forward strand.
TGAACCTATGACTGGTGATATCAGCCAACACAGCTTTAGTCCATAGAGTTCTCATGATGAAAACAAAGTGTTTCTATTATGAACGCATATTAACAGGAAGCTGAGTTTTTGAAATCACCATGACAACACAGCAGCTTTCTAAAAATGAAACCTGCATTAAAAGAATGGTTTCACCAGACATAAAATCTCATATCCTGCCATAAGGGGTCAGACCTGTGTTTGGATGTCAGACTTGTGTGTATTTGACATGTGGGTTATTTCAGCACTCAGATTTTAATGGCTGCATTTCGTAAAGTTATAGTCATTCAAGTAATTTTCTTAACTTATTCTGTTCTAGTAGTTTTAGCATTTGCTTTTACCCACTTAGTAACTATATACACATAACTGGTGATTATTTATCAAAGATTTAATGTGTTAATATTTTGTGGAAGCACCAATGGTCATTCCTACAAGATTGTGTTTGGTCAAAACTATTGTGATATTTGTTGCTGTCCATATTCCCAGGCCCTGTGTGCAGCCCTGCTAAGTGCAGTATTGAATACAAAATTAAGTTTTTAATTTAAACGTTTTGAGGCTCTATATTTTGAAACAGGGAAGGGAACTCTGTCTCTCTTTTTACTTTATTACATTCTGTTTTAATGAAGTGCCTGTAGCACCTCAAACATGGATTTGACTTACAACTAAACATTTAGCCCAGTTTGTCGAAAAAAAAAAGTGTGTTATGGCTGTATTGTGCATTGCCAGTAAGCTTGAAAGTACTGAGCTATGATTTTTGTTTCATACTGCCAAACCCTAGTTTAGGCATATTGGTTATGATAAATTGTCCAGAAGTGTGAATATG
>JAQLOL010000014.1:9396323-9423254 GCA_029783665.1 Naso thynnoides
AAAATCGCCTCAGAAAAAGGTGAGGGAAAAAGTAACAACCAAAATTACCACCGTAGGGGAAAATACGAATAAACAATTCAAAGTAACAAAATAACTTACAAACGAGAGTATCAGCAGTCTGCAGGCACTGGTAGGAGGACTCGAGCTCTAAGCATGAGGAAACATATGTAGTTAAGAGAAGGAATCAGCCGGCACTGAACTGCTGGCCGGGCAGGCAGATAAAGGCTGAGCAGGTGAGCCAAATTGCAATCAGGTGTGAGAGTTCAGTGCCACCTGTCCCCGCCCCCTACCGTGCCTCAGAGCTGCAGTGAGGAAAACACAGACACTACAAAAAATAATCAACAAAAACCCAGAACACAACATAAATATAAAAATGAATAAGAAAATACTTGTTATTTTAGGCCATTGTGAGGATTGTGGACCTCAGGGATACACTGGTTTGGCTTGGACAAGTATGGAGTGAATTATTTTGGCCGGAGAATCAAGTCAAGTTAATCGATAGTTTAATTTCAAATGCAGGGAAATTAACACAGTGATCGTGTGTGGTTCTTGATCACTCACGCACTCACATCAAAAGGGAAAAGGAAAAAGGCATTGACTGTTCGTGCTGAGCCGGGCAATACACGTGTCCGTACACACCAATGTCCACTCGAATCAGCTGAAGGCCCACTAAATTTGTTGTAGGAGTCCATATGCCAAAGAGCATTTGGCCCTTTTGTATTGTCTCTTTAAATTACAGATGCTAATGATGATGTAGTGATTCTGAAAAGCTCTCAGTGTTCGACGAGCCAGGCAAGGAGACCAGGACCCAGAATGCAGAGTTCAATCAACAGAGTTTATTAACAAAAAGTAACAACAGAAAATCAGTACGCTCAGTACGATGAAACAAAGTAGCAACTAAAAATACCTGCGAAAAGTGACAACAGAAAATACAAACAGAAAATGACCAGCTAACTGGGAGAAAAGCAATAAACAAAGTTCAACAGAAAAATATGATGAAGCACAAAACTCACTATACAAGAGGAAAACACACTGGAGAAACGATTACGTGGCGAGGGGCAGGAGATCTCGGGAAACAACAAGAGAAAACACTGAAGCAACCATGAAGAATATTCTGGCACTAAGGACAAAGAGAGTGTGGCTTAAGAAGCCTACTTGATTAGGCAGCAATGATGCAGGTGTGCCGAAGCCCGATGCTCCCAGAGATCACCCTGCCCCTCGGCACTCACACTGCAGGGAGAGGGAGAGAGAAGTTACTCAGAGAACTAAATTGAAGATCAGGAGCATAACACAGTGCTCCCTCAGCTGATTAATGCGGACATCCGTGCACATGGACATGCACATCGCAAGGTTCATTAAACATTAAATACTGAGCAATGTGAATCACTTTTTTGGCATCACCCTACAAGCAGTCTTTGCATTTGCTGCCGCAGTTTGTTTCTTACATGAACTATGGCTGCTGTTTATTTTTTTAGCTGCACAGTAGTGCCGGGATAACTACTTCTGTGAGGACGACATTGTGACGTTGTTTACTTTTAAAAAATTATAGTGAAAAAAAATTAAACCATCCATCTCTGACATGGAGGCTGGTGTCCCAGGACCTGGTGAACGTCCTGGCAAAAACTAGAAATGTTACTGCAGGTACCGGGAGAAGTGGGATGGAAGTACCAGTGGAGTACTGCTACATCTGAGATGCAAACAAAGTGTTTTGCAATGATACAACACAGTCAATGTGTTTTCTGTTTTTTTTCTGATGATAGGCGGATGAATTTATGAAAAAAATAATCATAGTATTGAGTTTTGACCAACATATGTTTTGCCGTTCATGACCAATGTGACAATGTCCCCACACCCACCCCCAACTCCTTTGTCCCAAATTTCACCCATTCTTTTCTGATCACCCCATGTGTATCTTTGAGGTCTTTGATATCCTCCTCTTTGTGTAATCCTTATTCGTGTAAATGCTGATTCAGCATTCACACTATTGTTATCCTGTTCTTTATACTTATTCTATATTCTTCCGTACGTTTTTTGGCCTCTAACTACTTCTGCATACTTTGTGCTATTAAAACCATTCATTCAGTCCTAGACACAGTACAGTCAGTGCTAATGCAGTGACAGTTAAACACATTCCTCCTACTTTCTCCTCACTTGATCTATTGCTGCTATAGCATATTGGATGAAGCACTGGGCTTCTTACCCAAAAGTCAAGAGTTCAGATCCTGCCTCTGCAAACAAACTCATTGATAGAAATACATGTTTGACTTACTTGGCAGATTTTTGAACATTATTTGCTGATTCAAGCTTACTTCTATTTATACACAGAGCAACAACTAAAGCTGTCTGTCACTCTCTGTCTCTCTCTGTCTCTCTCTCTCTCTCTCTCTCTCACACTCACACACACACACACACACACACACACACACACACACACAATCCAGAGCTGAAGCTCAGTGGTGCATCCACCGAGATTAATTCAGAGTTAGTATTTGAACTTGCGAAGTACTGCCTATTGAGAACAGGTTGTGTTTGTGTTGTTGCTGCAGAATCTGGCCTTGTTTAGTAATTCATAAATCACTGTATGTCTTGACTTGATCTCTAGCCTCTATCAAAGCTCAATGAACATCCCAGTCTTGTGGGTCCCTTTCCTTTAGCTCATATTGTTGGCTCGAGCTGTTTCAATTAATCAATAAAATGGCAGACACAAGCAATTGCCTGAAACGTAAATGTAATTCCTTTGCATGCTTGTTTTTCCCCCTATATTTGTAGCTTGCCCTATTAGCTGAAGTTTTCTTTAATGATATGTATTCAAATGTTTACCTTGTAAGAATACCACTAATGATATCTTTACTTTGTCTGTTGTCTGTTATTGTTTCCTGTTGTCAGTTTTGTTGTGCCAGTGCTCACAACAAAAGAATAAACCCGTGGTGTAAATGCAACCGACCTTGAGCTGGAGAGCAAATGAGTCTTCCACAAATCAAATATAAATAAGTCCACAACCTCAAAATAGGATGAAAAAATAAATACTCACTATATTGAATCTTAAGGAGCCTTAAAATGCATTCCCAAAGGGCTGACTTGGGATAGATGCAACATTTAACCTCGCCGTTTACGTGGCTCCAATGAAGTTTTGTTACTTTTAGATTTTGGCACAATAATCATCTCTTTTTTCCCAAAGCCTTGAAATGAAGTGAAGTTGCAGCTCTCAAATTTTTTCTTTTCTTTGCTCAAGCATCCATTGTTTGGCAGCTAAGGCTTGAAGAAAAGGGTACTTTAAAAACCTTAAAACTCATTATTCATAATGCAGCTTGTGTCTCACACAGCATGTTTCTACCGACCTCTGACAAACAAAAGCATTCTGAATTTAAACATGCATATGTTTCACTCTTGATTGTTCACTTGAACATTTTCTTGATATCTACTATAATTATCCACAAGCTTTTTAAAATCTGTATTTATGAAAATTAAGGGGAAAAAAAACATTTCCCACCACTCCATCACTATTCCAAATGCAGGACAAACAAGTAAACATGCCTAAGCAACCCATTTGGATGGAGATATCGTGCTAGTGATCTGTGAGCAAACCACAGAGATGTGTTCACAGAGATCACAGAGGAGATCTCCATGCCAAGACGGTTTACTTTCCTCGCCATGGGCATTTAATTGGCTGCCGATTAATCTTTAACTTTTCTTCTCCCCGCACTTACCGTGCTTAATCATGAGGCAGTTAGCACCTGCTGGGGCTGATATTGGTGATAATTCTTATTACTCGTAGTTTTAGGCCTATCCCAGGGGCGTACGTGGGAAAATTCTTCATCCTGGAAAAAATTCTCATCCCTTCGCCCTATTTCTAAAACAAAAACTTTGCATGCGCAATACATAAGAGAGCGTGTTTACATCAAAATTCCTACTTCCGTATCGCAGGATGCCTAAATTGAAGTTGTCAAGGCCCACAATACTGACGTGCAAAGCAGATGGTAGCAGTAGGATAGTCCTGGTAGATAAAGAATATCTGCATGTTGCTGCGACTCCCAGGTTTGATGGAGTTGTGTCAGTTGTACAACTCGGTATGCGGTGTGGTGTGCTCACTGTACATTTAAACCAGAGTCACCCACCTCACACAGTAACATCTAGTATATCTGGTCTCCTGTAAATCTGATGCAAGTGTTCAGAAGGCAAGAACTTGAGCCCCCTCTGATGTGCCTCAGATGTGCCAAATGCTATAGCTGAGCTCAGCCTCTCGCTTCCTGCAGGCCTGGGGAGGACATGACACTCGGCTCGAAAGGTGTCTTTTGGAAAAAAAAGGCAATCTCCTTTCTTTTTAATGTAAAAAGCTCCGGCTTTGTTGTGCTCTCCTTGGATATCAAGGCCTTTCCACTCCCTCACTACCCAATCTTTCCCCCAAAACCCCACCTCCTACCGGCCTCCCACGGGTGTCTCCCCCTTAACCTGCTCTCTCATCTGCCCATTCACCCATGGTTTGAAGTCTTGCTACCACCGGTGTGCCAGCTTGAGACCTCATTCCTGCTCCTTTCCAGACAGGGCCCGATTCGACCTTAGTAACCCAGCCATTTCATCCAGGAAGACAACTTATCAAACGGGCATCCCAAAGGTGTATATATGAGATGTAGCTTTGTTGGCCTGGCTGACAGCTTCATTGCGATAATCGAGGGGACAGTGGGGGTCTTAAAGGTGCTGGGTTGCAGCAAACAAGCATTGCAGCAGCTAAAGGGTATGCCAGCCTGACCAAAAAAAGAGCAAGTCAGAGTGTGGAAAAAAATTAAAAAGGACAATGAAAATCCTATTTGATGGAGTCGGCTTGTTCAAGTCAGGGTAAGCAGGGCAGCGTGGCTCTTAGCAGCGGCTTTGATCAGGCAAGAAAAAAAAAGGCCCAACATAAGCTTAAGTTAATGAAATCTATCGGGTAAACAGAGCCACCATCTTCAAAGGGCTGCGTTTGGTCTGTCCCAGTAGGGAAGGTGGCGGTCTGCAGATGTCTGCTGTGTCTCACAAAACACAATCCATTTTTGAGGATGTGACTCAAATTATGTACCATGCTAATAGTAAATGTGTGATGCCTCTGACACAAGCATGATGAGATGTCACAAGCTGTCGGAAGGCGACTTCGGCTCAGAGATTTAGAGATGATTTTGTCACTCCTGGAAACTCTTTTGGTGGCGTCTTTTCTGCTGTCAGAACATATTTTTAATATCAAAGCCCTTCCTTTCTGGCCCTTTTCAAAGCTGTTGCTTGAATACATTTAGGAATATTTTTAGTCTCAAGCAGATTACAATAAACCTACTGTTAACACTGCATTTTATCTGATTTTAAACATAATAATATCATTTACAAATTGAACTTAAACAACTGTTTACAACCGTTTGGCTCAAGTTGTACCTTTGTTGAACTTATACAAGAAATGTTCACAGATGTAAAACTTGCATCTCTTATGTCACTTTCAGTACTCCGCATTAGTTACAAGTGCTTAGATCAATGCATTCGGTGCTGAATCTTCTTAAAATTTATCATTAAATCAGCCAAATTTTCTTTTCTTCCTATTCTTAAATCTGAAGAGTGGCTCTTAATTGTGTTTCACAGATAATAGAGATAATTGTTATGCTGTGGTTGTTGATGTCGTTGTGCAGCAGATGGCGGTGTTGCTCTAAGAATTTTCTCTTGGTTAAGGTATATGACAAGGACAATATTGGGCACATTTAGCAATTACTTTGCCTTTCTGATGTGAGAGGACTTGCTATTATAAATCCTTCCACTTATTATTAAGCCTGACCTCATCTTTTTGCTTTGTAATAGAGATTGAAAATAGTGTTACCAAAAATGTCCTTGTGGTAAAAGCCCATTTAATACGAAGTCTGCCTTCCAACTTTATGTATTGTCTGTAGTTTGTCTCTGTGCAGTCGTTCATCTAAAGTTAATTAAGGAAGCCAAATAAAATCTGAATGAATTAGAGTCTCCTTTGAAAAATGTGGAATATCTTTTTGAAATGAAATTTTAAGATTTCTTTCTTAGTTGTTGCAAATATTTCCCCTTTTCAAGTTGTTTGTTTTCATTGAAGATAGTGAATTTACTTTTTAAACTATGTTTTTCTCTTTTCAGTAACAAACACTTCTGGTCAAAATGTGAAAGGCTTTTTGTTTAATTGATCCTTGACTCTGATAAAGGTTAATTGATAGTCACTGAATATCAAGTTTTGACAAGCTTTATTGTTGAATACTTAAAATTTTTCTGACATTAAATGGGAATGAGTGCCCGTAGTGGTCAAGGCAGATTTGTCGTGACATCAGGGTCACTGGGTAATTCTCCAGCAGCAGGATAAATTTCTTTAGATCAACACCAATTCAGAATAAAAAGGTATTGTTGTCATAATACACTGTATACAATTTCATAAAGGACCATGAAGATGTCCTTCATTATTACCACACATCATCACCCAGTCTTTATATGAGATTGGTAAATATATTGTCACAGTGCATAATGTAAGTTATTACAGGATGTGAAACGTGTGATATGGTCAAATTTTGATTCACCTGAAGTACAGCACTTCACTTCAAAAAAGACCTATTCAGGAAAGTTTGAAATTATGATGGAGTGATTTTCTTCTGTCATTGCTGCCTTCATTTATCTAATAGGGATGTTGCGATAGTTCATCTTGCCTTTGTTTTTTGATATTGAATAGGGATGAACAATATTATTGACACGGTATCGGCAGAAAATAGCTTAAAAAGTTAATTATCACTATCGGCGGCTGATACGTCAGCCATACATACTGGCCACCTTGCAAACCTGTTGTTTAATTAGGAGAATCAATTTTAATTTAGAAGTATAAGCTCCATTAAAAAGGGACAGATTTTTATCTTTTGCACTACAGAGCTCACTGTAACCAGATTGTTGCTGTTAGTAACTCTTAAAAAGGCATATGAAGCTTGTTTCTGCTGTTGAAAATACATTTAGCAGATTATGTACTTGTAATTCATAGAAATTATTTTCAGTTTTTTTTAAATCACTGAATGTCCATTTTTGAAAAAGAATACATTTATCATTTATGGTAGAATCAAATCTTGTTTGTCTTGATATACAGGGGTAGGTCTGTTTCAAAAACAAATAGACTGCCGTAAAAAGAGTTACGTAAATTCTAGTACAGGCGAGACTTGGTATTCTTTAGAATTAAATAACGTGTTTAGAAAATTGGTATCAGCTAAAATGAATTTGGAAATATCTGCACATTAGATATCAGCAAAAATCTAATATCATTCATCCCTAATATTGAATCATGGTACAGGGAATAACTAATACTTTCTATTTTCTTGTTGTCTAATGGGGTATTATTTTGAGTTACAGCTCTGCGTAAGGAGAATGTGTGGACATTCTTTTCCTTAATTAAAACCTTTAGTTGGAGTGATTCCTAGTGTCTGCCCAAGAAGAATAGGGATCTACAATAAGTATCCACTCAATATGACGCCATTTTTATTGTATAGATGATGAAATTTTAGCCGATAAATGGAGCCGATAGTACAAAGCTAAAATTGCTGTCATTGATTTTGCTTTCATGGGCTTTCATTGACAGCTCAGCATGCTGGTGTCGCACTCATGACACAAAATGACTGCACCTCTAGAGCCACTCATTCGCAAGAGGAGGGAAACAACATGTCCCGTGTGTGGATTTTAAAAAAAAAATCATTTTAGAAGTACTGTTTGTTGTTGTGTAAACAGTGGGGATGTCAGTTTGGTTTGGTCAGAGTTATGGAATATGAAATCATCGTCAGCATTTCATACCCACACGGTAGCATAAATATATAAATAATCATCTTCTTTTCAAAAAGAAACAAAAATTTGACGTTAATGAACAGTTATCGGTATCGGTATTGATAATAAGAAGCAGGTAATTATCAGCATCGGTTGATAAAATCATTGTTGTGCATCGCTAAAGAAGATATTGACTGGATTTCCAAAGAGTAAACCAGCCATGAAATATAGCACTTCAATCACCCGACACACCTTGGTGAATTGAATGAAAAAGTTTTTGGTACTGGTTCCACTTTTCTTTCTGTCTTTGTTATTTCAGATCTTGATATATCAATTTCCTTAGTGACCTTCTAGAGATGACTTAAAATGTAGACTTCAGTTGGGGCAAACACTGAGCATTTAATAAATCGGCATGTTGAACTTTACAAAAACAACTTGTAAATTAGGAGAAGCGGATCTGAAATATGGAAATACAGACAAGATCAGTTAATGATCACATCAGATGTGTTTACACTCCTGATTCATAACTCTGACTTGTTCGCCCCTTATCAGAATAAACTGACTTGCTGTAGAAGATCTAATGAGTGACTCTTGACTTTAAAACTTCTTGCTCAGGCTAAATGTTTCAGTCCTCAGTACAAATACTGTCAGAAGTTTTCCATAAGCCACTTCTCCTGATTCCAACCCCGGAGCGATTTGTTTTCCTCTGCTTCTGAGGGTCGTCCAGGATCTATTCCTTACTGGCAATGAATTGGCGTTTTTCTGGGTTTTTTGAAATGCCTTGTATGGTTTAGGGTATTTCTTGTATGTTAATGCTTTTTGTTTCGTCTAGGTTGGGGTTTAGTGTTGAAACTTATTTGTTCTCCACTCAAAGCACACAAATACCATGATATGTATGTAACCAAGCCAAATGGATGAGGGTGAAGATGATGATGCCCTTCATGCATGTATTGTACGAATGTGAATGTGACTCTGAATGTTTTGATTGGTAGTCATGGACGATTCAAGGTTGTGGAGACTATCCAACTTTAGCTTACTGGTGGCCATAAACTCATTATGTTTGGCACAAGGAGTTTTCAAAGTTGATTATCAGAAAATGTATTTGTATTAAGAAGTTCTGACGTTATAAATGAAATTTTCTGTAAACCAGACGCTGATAATTATGTGGAGATTTAGGTTTTGATGGGAGATTTTAGTACTACTGTGCAAACCCATACTGGAACCACACTAGTAGTGCTTATAAATTAGCGTTGTTGTAATCCATCTTGAAAGGTTCCTGTTGTTTGCCCCCTGTCCCTGTCATGGTGACTCCTACTAACAGACAACATGACAGACCAACATTAGTTGGATGTTAGACACTGTAAATCGCCTTAGGTTGCCTTGGCTTGCTTGTTCTTATTAAACACAGAGGAGCAAAGGCAGGATTGACGCTTTTCATGGTTTGTCGCTTAACAACCCATCAACGACACCAAAGTCTAATCACTCGTAACCAGTTTTAAAAGGAGTTCCTCAATTGTTGGGGATTTTTCCTGCAAATTTCCCTCTGAGCTGAGTGCAGATTTAAGATGTAAACAAATAGATCTGCTTCTGTACTTATGAATTATGTCTTTCTTTTGGAAGTTGTTGTGCACAGTATGTCTGCTTCAAGCCCCTTTGTGGATTTGTGGCATTGGAGGCTTTTCCATGTCGTCTTTATGGACAGAAGATGGGATTCATTTACGGATTAGCCTTTTGTCACTCATGCTGAAACCATTCTTTATTGGTTTGATGGTGTAATGGCAGCGGCGGGTCAAACCTGGGTTGAAGGACGGTGCCACAATCAGGACAAAAGGATGAGTTGTCAAGAAGTGCCATGTTTATATTTCATTTAAACTTCTTTCATTTTTTAAAAAATAGTGAGAGTAAGACACAAAACAGAATATCATCATGTGAAATTATTTTTTAGTTCTTTCTGTTAGTTTGGTGATTAAAATGTACGTATAAACTGTTTTGTATGTTAACACTTGTATTAAATATTGTGTATTCCATCACTTGAATTGTATGATGGTGTTATCAACAAGATGTTGTGGCAGTTAAGTTTAAAAGGCTGCATTACAGTGAAGTGATGTCATTTTCTAATTTTATAAGGCTGCTCTAACTGTTCTGATATTTGCCATTTACCCACTTGGTCTTGATATCAACATGATGATGATTATTTATCAAAAATGTCATTTGGAAAGCACCGATATGCATCTCTACAAGATGTATTTGGTCAGAAACAGCTTGGGTTTTGATTTTGTCCATATTGCAGCCTTCTTTGAAGTGACAGTTTAAAGTAAATATAAAACTTACTAACATTGTTTATGTCTGTTAAAAGAATTTTAGAGACAAGACTAAAACCACACTGAAAAAGCAGGAAGTCTTTACACTGGTCTGTTCAGATCTTGTATTAAAGTTAAAGGAAATTTGAGTGCAGAATGATCACAAAGAAATATGTTTGCCACCCTCTTTCTTGACGTGATAAAGAGTTAAGAAGTGACAGAAGTGGGAATAAATATGTGGGTAAAATGCTTTACTGTCAGCCTTACGAGTTTTACGGTTGTTAACAAGATGAGTCCCTGTCAGTGGTCGACTTGCAGAAACCTCACAGCCTATAATTTGTAAGCAGATCACCCCTGACTCCCTCTCTCTCTCTTTACGTGAACACTTGTCTGTATGGATGGGGTATCTGCATTATGCCTGGAGCACAGGTTTTGTTTGGCAGTGTGCAAATTCGGCCGTTATCCTTCCATGCGATCGTTTCCTCTCCCGCTTATCTCTCCTGGCCCCTCCAAAGTCGCCGTACTTCCACACACACTGACAGTGATCAGTATAGCTTTCAGACGCTTGTCTGGCTGAGTCTGCCACGAAGCGAAGGCCCTCCCAGGTCCCCTCACTGTCCTCAGGGCTTGTGTGATTGAGTGACTGGAGTGAGTGGGGGCCAAAGATAATAAGGGGGAAAATATAAAGACATGGGGCGATGATATGATAACACCCCCTTCCTGCTCCCCCCTCTCCGCCTCCCCCTCCTACTTCTTTTTACTCCCCTTTCCACCTCCCCTTCACTTTTCCTTCTGTTCTTCTTTCTGTCCTACCCCCGATTTCCGTGCACCGAGCCTGTCCCACGCAGTAGTGTAAACCAGAAGTGACATGTGACACCCACTCCCCAGTGATGTGCTGACAAGCGGGTACTAGAATAGGTGACAATGTTTTCTTTTTTGCCAGACTGGCTTAAGTATGGTGAAAGGATTCATGAAGTATTTATGAAATACATTATGAATCATTGGGTCTGTGTTTTTCCTCTGTATTTTAGGCAGTGGCATTTGCTTTTTAATAAGTAAGCCTCGAAGAAAGGGATGGTGAGGAAAGGGGTAAATAGAGGAAGAATTCTTTACATTGCATCTTTTCTGGCGTTTCTTCGTAGTTAAGGCTACGTGTTTACAAATGTTTTAACCCCGGCTCGCACCCCCTTCACACACAAACACAGACACACATGCAGCAGACACACAATTAAACTTAGTTTCTTCCTCTCATCCTAAGTGTTTCTAATGGGGGAGCGTGCCAGAAAGAAAGGGATCGTGTTTTTGCTCTCAGCGACCAACAATTCTGCCTTTTCTCTGCTGTTTTTTGAAGCCTGCAGTGAAATCTGGCTGTGGCCTTGATCAGAATTACATTGTGGAAGATGAATAAATTTTTTTTTTTCAATTATCCCAGAGGTTGGCCACCATTAGAGCATCAGCCTACTCCTGCAGTGAGACTAAACTCTTTGGTTTTGTTCCCCTCATCACCGCAGAGCTCTTGTTTGTTCTGCATTGTCGAACTTTTTGTACATTTTTGTCTTTGTATATTTTTATTCAGAAATGATCCGTTTCAAATAACGCATTCTTTGCTTTAAGGGCTTGTATCAAATGGCCAAGAATTCCCAGAAGGAACAAAAAACTGTTGCTCATTAAAATAAAAACAATCAAATTATCAAATGCCTTATTAAGCGAGTGTTTTAATGTCGTTTTTACTTTGCAATAGTCTTTTTAGATTTTGTGCTTCTTTTTAAAGAATGAGAGGTGGATAATTTGTTTTTATTAATAATTCAACTTTTTAGTTTTTAAAAAAATCTGCTTTCAAAGGTGTGAGCAGGTCCTCTCTGCAGCCTTCAGTCTTTCTTATAATTTTTTTTTTTTTACTACTGTCGTGAATTCCAATACAAAACCTGCAGACTCCCAGGAAACTGGTAAGGGTATTGGGAAGTTCAGGAGGGCACATGTTGGAGGGGCTTTGGAGAGAGGGGGTCTTACTGGCCTCATCAGCATTTGAATGTGTTCTGGCCAGTGAAATAACAAAGTACACATAAATATATAGAGATAATGATCTGGCTAAGTCCCTATATGTGCTGCTGTATTCTTATGCTAATTAGCGGGCTATTCAGCACCAACAATGGTCACATTACAAGAAAAGGCAAAGCACTGAAGGAGATAGTCTTCTGTGCATGTCCACTGATGGACGCGCACACGCACATGCTCTGCAGGCCAGACTCGTCTCCCTTTGTGTCTAGGATTTTTTTTTTTTATATTACATTTTTCAATTTTAGATAACACTCCAAGAATAGACATCAAACAAAAATGAATCATAAATGGAGGTCAGGAGTGAACCTCTTTCCAAAGCAGAGAAAGGGTTAAAAGTGAAGGTATTTCTTTCTTTAAAAAAGATGGGAAGACTGATAGGAGAGGAGCTCTTCTCAGCAGAGGGTTCACTGAACCATATGTAGGTAGCCACAGGCTAATGGGCCGGTTGGTCCCTGGCTTGCCAGGTATCCTACAATGCACATCTCCTAACACCCCTCCTCCTCCAACACACACACATTTTCTCTCCTCGTCATCCTCCGACACCCACCTCTCCCACCCCTCCCACCTTCACTCTGTGAAAATCCCTCCTCCACTTTCCTCTAATCTCACCTTTTTCTCTGGTGCTGACCCGGGGAGGCCCACTTTATTCCCCACTGCACGCCAGAAGCCAGCGTTGTGATCGGAGCCCGAGCCCCTGTGCTGGTTCCCCCTCTCCTCTCCTCTCTGCTTGCCCTGGCTGCCCGCCTCCCCGACGGCTCTGCTCTATTGATTTACTCCTCCAACCAATGCTGTCTGTCTCTGTTTTGCACCACCAGCACCCAGGTCCCTCATCTCTGTAACCCTCCCTCTTTCCCCATTTTCTCTCTTCCCTCCTCTTGCTTTCTTCTTTCTTTCTTTTTATACTTTCTGTCTCTCATTCTTTCTTTCTTTCTGTCCCCTCCTACACAACCGGGGCTTGGGGAGAAAACCTGACAGAACAAGAGAGAAGGAAGGAGAGAGATGGAAGGATGGGGGTGTGGGAGGGGAAACAGGACCTTTGATTTTTCATTAGAAGCGCCTCCATATTTTAATATTGGGTTTAATCGGGCCCTCATGCCTTAAAGAAATAACCATTGAGAGATGATCCCTCGGCCTTCAAAAAGTATATGGCGCTTCTTCAATCAAAGCCCTCCTCGAATTTGCTCTTTTGTTTGGAGTTCCCTTGCAACCCCCCCCCTCTTCTCTTGCCGCCTCTCGGCCTCTCGCTTTGTGGGTACAGTCGTTAGGCTTATTGACTGATCTCGGCTGTACTTAGCAATAGAAATGACTTTGACAGGGAAATACACCACCGGTATCACAGAGGTACGAGCATGAAAGGCCCCTATCAGAATAATATACTCTTTCACCAGGAAAGGGCGAAGCATTTTCCCCCAGAGATGCAATCCAGTTTACTTGTGGTCTAATATAAAAACCTGCTGTATTCTGTGATGCAGTGCTAAAAATAGGAATTACCAGTCATTTTTTTTTTTTTTACTGCATTAAACTAATGAAGAGAAGTTTTATTTCACAGCTGTCCCATTTTTTAGTGTCATAGATATTTTTGAAGCTGATACTCTCTGTCACCCCTCAAAAAACTCTCGTCACCTCATACCTGTTTAGATATGTCGCAGGTTCAATTATTACCTCGCCACGGTTGATCATTCACCCTTTATTTGTGTTTTCGACAACGGCTTCGCTGAGACTCCTTCAGGTTTTTCATGGAAGTGGAACACAATGCCACGCGCACAGAAGCCACCAAAGCACCAACCTGTGAGCTAATGAGAGGCCCCATGCTGTTATCTGAGGCTCCGGCTTCTCTACCACCGCTGCACTTCTATTAGGGCAGAGAACACACACCGGGCTACCGTTCACATATGTCGCGCGCGTACGTTCTCCAAAGGAGGCTTTCCCCGGGAATGCAACGGCTCCGTCGTTCATAAAATAACCCTCGTGCACGTGTACCCACTTGTGCAAAAACACACATAACAGTCAGAAGTGGAGGATTCGTTGGCACCAAAGACCACAGTAAAACAAAGGCACAAATGACACCCTCCTGTGACAATCCTGAGTGTAGCTTCTTGCCTGTGTCTGGTAATATATCAAATGCATTAAAAGGAGCTCCAACTTAATTGAACAACCTCGCGCAATTTGTTTGTGTTAAAGGAGAGTTGAGGACGCTCGTCAACAATTTGTGCGTGCGTGTGTTTTCCTTTGTGCCGGGTGAGTGTGTGTGTGTGTGTGTGTGTGTGTGTGTGTCTGTGTTAAACCCCTGCCAAGCAGAGATGCATTATTTAAGATGCTGTTGTGATACTTGTGCCTGCTTAAAGGTCTCAGCTTCCTTTTAACGCCATGCCGCATCAGTCCACCTCTGCCCCCACTTGTGGAGGGGGGCGGGGGCAGAGTGGGACCTGCTGTCACTGGTCCACACATCACCTGGGAAAATATCACAGCAGGGGGAAGAGAGGAAGTGATGGAGATAACCTTTGAGTTTAGCCCACATTCTTAAGAACAGAGATGTCTTATTATCCTGCTTTATTGTCATGTCATTGCTGACTTTAGACTTTTGTATTTTTCTGCTTTTGCAAGATATTTAAAGGTATTGTACTGAAAAAAAAACTGAATTCTGTACTTCTTGCCCATCTGAAAGTTATTTTGAAAACAGTGGTTTTGATGAAGCAGCTCTGACGGTTAGGAAAATAAAAGTTTAGATGCCGGATTCAGACGAGCACGTGGAGCTGGACATAAGTGTTATCGGCCTAATATGGAAATTCCCTGCCACTTTCCTACCAGTGAAAAGGCCTGTAATGGAACATAGTATTGTAAACAATATGGTTAATTACTCACCATGCTACGCCACCAGCTGTGTGTGCAGGGCGAAGAGGAAAAGCTTGGGAAAGTGGAGGAAAAAGCATCTGCAGAAGAACTTCAGGGCCCCTCATTACACTCTGCCCCTGGGTATTTTTACGCCTTTTATTTCCCATCTAATGAACTGTTTACATTTTTCAGCTTTCCAGTCGCCACAATAATTTGCGCCAGTCCTTGTATCACTCGTTGTACTGGGCAAAAAGCAAGTAAGAGAGTTGCAGGGCATTGAAATGGGTATATAAATCTGCTTTTATTTTATTTTAATTATGTTGATTATTTTTCTTTACATTACAAAGACCTTTTTGTCAACTGCTTGAAGTTAGGAAAAGTCGCCTTTTTGCAGTTATTGATACAGTAAACTGATGTTTTTAAGATTTACTGTCTTCTCTCCGGGCTGTGGAGAAACTTAAAAAAATTATCATGTTAATTTAGAAAATAGAAACACATGCATTCCCATATACTAGAAAGAAGCTGCACACAAAGGAAAGAGCCATATATTTGTTATAATTAAATAAATATCATTTGCTGCTCAGAGGATTATGCCAAAGTGATTAGCATATCTGATATGAATTGTTATGCATGCATACGTAATTACATTTTGATGGCTGAAGAAGAGTAGCTTTTTTTCTTCTTCTGCTATCCATGTCAACAGAGGTAAAACGTGTGATTTTGACAGGACACCAGCACCTCCATCGCTGCATTTGACGGGATGTGTGGAGTTTTAAAGGCAGGCCACTTTGCATAAAGTTAAGATGTACCTTTGTACTTTTCTTGTGTGCTTCCGGGAATAGAAGCAAAATTCTCACCCAAGATTAAAAAAGTGACAAAAGACAGACCTTTCAAAAGGATTAAAAAAAGCTTCTTTTTTTCTTGTCTGAGCAATAAGGTATCTTCTGAAAGCACTCATTCTTTTTTAGATTACAAAGCCTGATTAGCTGCCTTCGTCTTAAGATGCAGAGCTCAGTCTTAACTGTAACTGAAATGAGAGTGTTCTAGTACATTTTCTATATAGAACAGAAGATTTTCCAGAAACAGGCATCTAATATCTGCTGTTCTGACCTTTAGACTGACCCTGTTGTCACTTAGCATTTTCTTTCTTTCTTTTTTTTTTTTTTTGGCTTGACACCTGAACTTATAATCAAAATCCTGCTACTGTATTAAGCAGTCAATATTACACCGTTGTTTATGTTTGACATCAAATGGGAAGGCGGTAATCACTCAGGAATCTGTTGTTTTCCAGAGGGGGAATCCAAAAACTGGAGTGTGTACTGTAGGTACAGGGGAAGGAGCGGCAAACACTTTCATTTCAATGACATTTTCCATTCTTTATACTTTCTTTGTTATCTGCACGGTTCTCATTGCAGAAGCGCCTCATACATTCATCTGTAACAGACAGCTATTTAGAAATACCAAAAAACCCCTGCATATGGTTTGAAGGCGACGTAAGCCTTAACATTCAAATCAATGCTTCTCCCAGGCTTCCTCGTCTCAATTACTGCTGTAGTCGTCTTTCCCCCTAAGTTGCACTGCAGCTCTTTAAGATGAAACTCGACTTAAATGGAATATGTGGGTGTTTTCCTGGCAACAAATGTGTGTGTGTGCCTTGTGTACAAGTGTACATGCTGTCTTCAAATTGATGCTCATTGTCTCTCTGGTTTTCACTCAAATTTGAAATTCTTTTTAATGTCCTGACAGCAGCACAGTGACCACTTTTTATCCTTTAAAAAATCCTTTAGAAATTTCTTTCCATCCTTAAATATGGTTATAGTAATTATTTTATATGATACATTTATTTTTTTGGAGACATTTTAACAAACGAAAGGAAGAGCATTATTTTTTACATTGTACATGCATGTCTGTTGCTTATATTAGCATAAAGGAGCAGGGTTACACTTAAGTTGGATAGTCTGCCTACAAATAGTATTTGTAACATTTCAAAAACACATCAGTTGTCGATAATATTGTTGTCATAATTGTTTTCTGAATATTTGTATATACATTGTTGAATATTACTTGAACATTTTCTGAATTTTATGCTGAATATTTTCAGAATGTTCAACAAAGATTAAGGAAATGATTAACTGATTACGCTTAGGGTGAGATGACACAGTCACATTGTTGAATGTCAACTGATTGTTGGTGAAATCTTACAAATACCCTGTAAACCATTTGTAGGTGGACTATCCAAATAAAGTGTTATCTGAAGCAGCATAGCCATAGTTTTTTTCTGAATCAAAAGAGGATTTCACATTTCTTAGATTTTACTTGGTTTTTCTCGATGTTTTGGAATTTGCTCTCACACAAATGAGAGTAGTGTCAGAAACATAAAAGTTCATAATCAAGCTGAGTATCACAAAACAACTCCAAAAAACATCTTGAGCAGTACATTTTTGGCAAAATACTCCTGTGTGTGGAAGGGTGGTGGAGGGTGTTGTGTTTTAGTCAGTGCAGCCGATCTCCTCCTTTCCCCACAGTAGGCGTACTGTGGCGAGCTTAGGTCCCCGCGGTTGAGCATTGTTTGGGTGCGCTCTTTATCTAATGGGTTTTGTGGTCTGGGTCAATCAGGCCCTCCGTCTAGCCAGTAATTACTCCAGAGAACTGTGGCCCTCACCATCACGATAATAACACCCAAATCACATCAGCCATGACTTTCCACTCAGTGCTCCAGATTATGAGAAGAGACAAATAAGAGAAAAAAAAATCAGCTGGCTCCATTGTGATTGGTTCCAAAGTTATTTCAATCAAGGAACTTGATATCATCACTCTTAAGGTTAGAATTGGCTTTTTCAAGTTTGATTTGTGCTTTTCTTATGGAAGGTAGCATCAAAGTACTTTGTGCAGCAGCTTCTTCAAACTTCTACTGATAATAGAAAGATACTGGGAAAGGATACTGTATTTCAGGAAAAAAATGTCCCCACCAGGTAATTGGTGTTCCTCCGCTGATTCTCTTACTTTGTTTTATTTATTTAGAATCGGGAACTAAGTAAATATAGAAAATAGAAAGAATTCATGTAGAGAAAAAGAGATATTTTCATTCCTATGCTGGTGTTTGTCTTTGATTTTGCCCACCTCCTGCAGCCCACCTAGAAACCCTGTCAAGGCAGGGAGAGAAAGCGAAGGAGGCTTAGTAAACATTTTCTGTGTCTGCTGCTGGTGTGTATTTAGTTTAGAGGGCATGCCAAGAGGCTGTTTTTCCATGGGTCGGGCGCCTGTAAACAAGCGGTACAACGGCAGCCCACTCTTCGACAATCGGAGGTGGCACACTCTGAAGTGTGTATGAAATGTGTGTCTGAGTGTCTGTCTTTTTGCGTTTTTTTTTTTTTTTTTTTGGACATGGCATTCCCTCTTATTCCAGCCTATCTTGAGACAGAGAAAGCGAGAGAGTAAGAGAGGGTTTGTGTGTGTGTGTGTGTGTAGGGGAGAGAGAGAGAGAGAGAGGCAACCCCAAATCCGATGGGCCGCCAATAGGTGATGAATTATTCCCTGTCTGAGTCTCAGCATTGGTGTTATCACAGAGCCTGCCACTGCACTGGGATGACAGCGGTGACAGCCCCCAGAAAAGATTTAGTGCTGACAAGTGATACTTCCTCATAATACATCTCCCTGGCCCTGTCCCCCCTGTTCCATAGCCTCTCCATGCACACAGGATGAGTTTTTTTATCCCTCAACTTTTATTTGTTTAAGTGGAGGAGGTGTGGGGAGGGGGCGGGGGGCTCTTTGCCATCACTTCTGTGGCACAAGTGCAGTAGGTACAGTAGATCACCTTGGAAGGGAGTCACGGGCACAAACCCAGATGTGCTTGTTTTCAGAACGTGTGTTGCAGGGGAACATACACACAACCCACACAGACACACAGACAGAGACACAGTCACAGACATATGCACAACCTGCATGTGTATGACTTGTCACCAAGTTCCATTAGGGGGCTCTCGTGCTTAAGAAATGCCTGTTGTGTTATTGTATCAACAACAGTACTAAGCCATATTTCCCCACTTGTTTTCTCTTTTTGCTCTCCTCTGTTTCTCCCTTCTCTTCTTCTTTTTGTCCTTCTCCCTCATCCTCCTCCCCCTGCAGAAAAGGTCACGTATTGCCTACAGTGATGAGGTGCGCAACGAGCTCCTGGGGGATGACGCCGGCTCCTCGGAGAACCAGGTGAGGTGCTAATCAGGAGCCCAAACGACACCAGTGTGGGTGGCTGACTGGCCCCCAGGGTGAGGAGGTGGGCCCCTCATAGAGGCCATCGAGAGCTGGGACCACGGTATTGTCACCAAGTCATGCGGAAGGAACACTGTTTAATGCAAAGCTGGACTGCCAGCGAGCGGGCTCAGGGCATGGGACCAATGTCTGGCCAGAGCCAGATTGTGACCAAAGTGCACGCACACACATGCACACCTAAACACAAACACACAGTCTAACACAAATTCCAATCCAAAAACCGGTCTCCCCACTCCAACCGTCTCACAGCTGTTCTCCAGCCGGGTGTGGACTTAGGCCAATAATAGATCCTCCATCCTCCATGAAGGTCCACACGCACACATCGACAAGCAAAACCTTGTTCTCTGGACTTTCTTTTAACTCCAAGGGTTACAAACCTGCACAGTGCAGATACTCAAATTTAATAAGAATGCAGGTTCTGATATTGCTGAAAACAGAAAAAAAAAACAAAAACAAAACAAAAAAAAGCTATCACAAATATTTTTTGAGGACTCCAAGAAATGATCCTTTAGCCCCTATGTATTTTAATTATTATTTAATATCAGCCTTCAATCAAGAATCTTAAATTCTATTTGACTTCTTAATGGCTTTGATCTATTATCTATCAACATATTCACAATTGGTTTATTGTTTATTAAAGACAATGACAGACATTTTATTTGAATATCAATTCAGCCTGTTGAATTTGGGAAACATAAACAACAGATAAAGTCCACATTAACAAATTTCATTCATTGTCAGCAGCGTCTACAAAAGATTCATTCACAGCAGCTCTGAAAGTGGCAATGAAGAAGAAAAACAGTTATCTTGAATTGTGATCTTAATTGGCCAAAATATGCCACATGTTATTTTAAGCCTAAGCTGTTTTGAATGCACTGTTTTGAATAAATGTAGCACTGCATCAAAACAGTGCTACATCAACAGATTCTGCAAACAGCGTTTTAACATTTAAGACGCACTTACCTATTGCTCACCTGCACAGCTGCCACTCATACGCTGCCACTCTCAACTCTGACCACACGTCTTTTGACTAATTATATATTGCCTTTAAAATTGTCTGTCAACTCGGAGGGGTTATTGTGTCTCAAGGCACACACAGTCGCACACGCAATTGCATGCAAATAAATACTTTGCATTTGCAAACGTGCACACTCAAAAAAGAAAAAAAGACAAAGATAAAAACTGGAATGCATATTTGCACATTTAGTCCCACGGTGCTTTATGTGAGTATATTTAGATGATTCCCAGCTAAGCAAAGCTAAATAAAGTTGTCTGTTTTTTTGAACATTTTCTTATTACCATTTCAATGATGACCCATGAACTGCACATCTTAGAAACATATGTATCACGAGCCACGATGTGTAATTGAAATGCATATTCCTGGCAAATTAGTGAGACACAAAAGTGACTCTGACATTTTACGCACAAGTTGGAAGGAGATTTGCTGTCAGAAATGTCACGTTTGAGACGCTGATGAGTTCTATCAGAAATCCTGACAAGGAAAAGTAAAAAAAAAAAAATTGTAGCACATTTTATTTCAAAACTCAATTCTCTTTTATTTAATATTAATCTAAAAATATTTAAAAGTAATATATACAAATATGGAATTTACGCATCTTAAAAAAGAAAATAAGTTGTGCTATTATAGAATTAATATTGAGATATTATGCTGTAAATAGATATTTTAAATTTTAGAAATTGTTTTATTATTGTAATAATAATAATAATAATAATAATAATAATAATAATGATCTCTTTAAAATTTATTGTTTTTCCTGACGATAGGTATTAAATTTATGTTTTTATTGTTTCATATCTAATTAATGTATTACTAAATAAAAAACAGCACAATGCTGTGGTGCTCTAATACATGAATGTAGACATGTCAGAAAAAAAATAGAGGTAGCAAAACATGTAAAAACTCTCCACACGTCTTCTTAATTCTCAGTTCACATGAACAAATAAATGTAAATTATGAATTGTGGAATAACACTTAGAATGTAAAAAGGTTTATTTAAACAAATGAATGTATATACCTTAAAAAAAGATATTTATCTTTTAGGCCAAGCGAAATGCACTTAAAAAATTAAAAACAAACCTTTTTTATATATAAGTTGTAATTTTATTTTATTATCCCATATTCTGTTTTTGCAAAAAAATATTACCAGGACTCTAAACCTTAGTTAGTTGAAAGCATGCACTATAAATTATTAAATTGTTGAAAAATACAGTAATAATTAGTAATAATAATAATGGCTGATATAAAGCATTAAAATTGTAAATATGCAATATATCTAAACACACACAGAGCTTTAGAAAGAGTTCATGCTGGGGGCAACAGCAAAGTAAATGGATGATATACATTTTCCCTTTTTCTCCCAGGTGCCGCGTTTACCTCATTTTCATTTTAAAACTTGTGGAGATAATGCTTGTCTTGGTCTTGCTGTGAGTGGAGTACTCGGAACTTCAGGGTTTTTTATCTAACGAGACGGCGGTGATAGGAGAGGGGAAAAGATGGTGGGGGCCGGGGCAAGTCGGTCAATTTAATTCCTGACGATCTGAAAGAGGTCAGGATCATTTCATATAGCCCTGGCTGAGCAGATCATTACCAGTCACAAATCTGTTGGTTACATGGCAAGGATTTATAGCTAAGTAAATAGGGAACCGTCATAAGTTCTGAAAATGGCGTGTTGGCCCTGCGATAATGGCTAAAGGACGATTTAATAGAGTTCGGCATTTATTCGTTATCTGTATGCGGACAGAGACTGAATTGGCACTATCGCTGTTTTTTTTAATAATGTGGTAGGCTACTATTGCACATTTTTTCTTTCTGTTTCCTCTGCATGCAACACACGCACAAATGTTGGTGTGCACACACAGAGGCGCCACACACAAAGCAGCAAATGCACACACATTTTTCACACACGAACACTATATGGAATAGTTTCGATTTCAGTCACAGCAGAAGGCTTGGCCACAAGAGATTGTGCTGGTTTGAGCCGGCATGGACCAGATTTTACAGGCTACAAAGGAAGCAGATTACCACTTGTATCGAATTCCGTATTGGATAAAAAAAAAATCTTTTGTTTGAAAAAAAAAAAAATTGCTGATTATCATAACAGAAAAATTGCAGCAGTGCAATTTTGAATACTGGCTGGCATCACAAAAACACAAGGAAAGGCGCTCGTGCAGGAGTAATTATAACATTTACAATATTCTGTATTTACTGCTCTATATCTCTTGAGCAACGTGAGCATCATTGGCCGAAATAAAGAATGGATGCCAAAGAAAAATAAAGCTACACAGGAAGAAACAAGAAACACAGCTCACCATGCCCCTCGTATAGTTTTAACAAATCCTCCACGAGGACTTTGCAATCAGTCAGGCAGCACAAATGAGCTAGAACAAGTTTTGTTTGGTACCCATTGACTGATGGCAGAGCTGGGGTGAGGGATCGCAGGATCTGCTGGGTTTTTTTCAAGCCCCAAATAACCACATCCACAGTGTAGTTTTAAACTTTGGCCTCTCCAATAATGCATTCTTGGTGGGGAGTTGCTGCTTAAGTTAGAAAAGGCTGTTTCTGCTCTTAAGTGTTACTGCCGACAGGTTCAAGGAAAAGAAAGCTCTCTAGAAAAACATGCAATTATATTTGTTTACCTCCCACTTTACAGATATTGGAAGTATTTTTATATTTTTCAATATTGAGGTGAGCCATTTTAATTATGTTTTTTGATTGGTGGAAAAAATAAAAATGATGCAGGAACTGTTTTTGAGATGCTTCTAAAATTACAGGGGGAAATGCTGTGACAAGAGCAAGACTGTTATGTGTGAAGTACCTGATATTTTTGTTTATTTGTTTGTGTTTTATATAGTATAGACTCCTCCTGATCCTTGGGTGTGTTTACTAGTGGTGTAACAGGAGTAGAGGAGATAAATATATATACAGTACAGTATTTGTTTTTTGCTGTTTAGGGTTTCAGCAAAATAGGTTCAAATCTTTAATATTAGTTCTTTAATTTATTCTCGTCTTAAGAGCTAGTAGAGAGAGCTGATGCTTTATTTTCTCATTCTTTTAACTTGTTTTGAATTATTTGAACACAAATTTCTGACCCCCAGCTGTTCAGTCTCAAGGTTTTTGACCTTAAAGTCAGTAATCAAGTTTGTAATTAAAGATCTCAAAAACTCTAATTTCTGATAGAAAATAATTCCAGACTCACAAAATTCAAAGTAAACAGCACAAGAAAAACTGGCCCTGAGCCTCCCTTTAGATTAAACCTTTAATGTTGGCCAAGAAATGTGGATTTAAAAAAAACAAATCACCTTTAAAAGGCTCTCGAATCAGGAAAGTTGCCCTTCCCCTTTTACACCCAAACATATTGCATTCCCACGATAAGCTCCCAGCCTTCTCTGCAGCCCTCACTTACGAACAGGCAGCGAAAGCAACCTTTTTAATTGTGATTAGGCATAATTAATGGCAAATGGGATTGTTGCCCTCCCTCAAATGTCTCATTCATTATCAGAGATGCAAGGTTTTCTCAGGACAGGGAATAGAAAAAGCATTTCTTATTTACTTCACTTTAAATTTGCTATTCTCTTTCATCAAAAATGTATAGCTATGCTAAGATTCATTTTTCATGATCTGTGGCTGTCCCAATAATAAGCTGCCCTGCATGTATGTGCAGTGGTAGCCTCATATAGCTTTCAACACATTATCTAAACAGCATGCGCCTTAACTGAGATGCATAAGTTACATGAAATATTGACAGCACATCAGCACTGATAAACACTGGTACAGATGGAGTGGCTCAGCATTTCCTTAGCTTGGTTCCAAGGGGCACATATTTCTTTTTATCCTTTTCCTGAGAATTCAGCAAAATGACAGATACAAAATATTTCCTCAACAGTTAAAACTGTAACTACGCAGATATTGTACTTATTTTTTTCTTTTCTCTTGCTATACCAGCTTCTGTGATGTGACTTCCTTGATAATGTTAGCTGATATTGCAACTCAAGTGATCCATTCCCTCTCTTTGTTTAATATGACAGCGCCAGGACTTGATCTTTGTTTGTTCAAAAAAAGTCAGCCCGAGCTGCGTGTTTAGCTTTGTTTAATGTGTTTGTCTTGTGATTTCCAAATGCTAAACATACAAATGGATAAATCGTCAGGGTTAATTTTGTACCCAGCCACATGACTGATCTTCCTCCTGCCATGTTTTTCTGCTTTTATTATCTCTCCTTCACTCTCTCCGTCTTTCTCTCTTCTCTCTTTTGCTCTCATGATGCAGTTGATAAAGTTACGTGAAGAGGTAAGTGCTTCTCTGCTCTAACAATTTACGTTCTGCTTTCCCACTGAAATTTCAATTTGCCCTCCTCTCTCCTGTAGAAAATTAAAATCAGCTCATTTGGACACTTTTTTGAAAGTCTGATTGAACAGCTCACAGGCCAAGCCAAGGATAATGAGTTTACTGAAGGCCACTTTCTCCAGTTTCCCCTACCTAAAATATCAGAAAGTGAAGATAAGATTTTACTTCTGATGCACCTTTTTGAAGACAAATACTGGGGATTGAAGCAAGGCATAGAGTAGCTTTGGTAACAGAACTTTATCAACTCTTAATTTCAAAAGGGAACTGATGCTGGTGCTGTTGAAATTTACAATCTCTTAATTTTTGTAAATGGAGCCCTTTTAGTTGCTTTCCTTCTTTTGTACTAAATTGAATTAAGATAATCATTATTGGTATGATATGTGTGTAATACTAAACGATGACAAACTATAGAGTAGTTGTTTTGCCATTTACAACCACGTAAACATCACAGCCATTGCCAAGGATAACTGACATCCGGCTGCATTTTATTGATCATATTCTACTATTTATAAAGTATGCAAACTATAAGCATTGATCCAAGTGTTATTGTTGATACTTAATGAAAATGTGAACTTGTTCAAACAAACAAAAATGTCACGAAACATTTTGGTCTACATGGAATTCTTGAAACTCTAAGGTACCCTACATAGCTGACTTGTAGATCTTGCTAATTAATGAACATGCAGCACCACAAATATTACTTTGGTTTAGCAGATAAAGTTAGCTGCAATGCCCAGTGGGAATTTACAAGAGTCATAGTTAGCTTGTTACTTAGCTGATTAGCTTATCAAACTAGGAATGCCATCGAAAAGTTTTGTTAAAGTTTTGGAAATGCGCTTATGTTGGAATAAAATTGCAGTTCCCTGAACTTCTGCTGTTGTATCTGTAGTTGTAACGCTAATACAGATACTCTAGTTGAGCTGTTCCACTCATGATTAAACACAAATTAACTTAAATAAATTTAATTGATCTTTTAGTGAAAATTAACTAATTGAAACATGAAACATAAAATTAAAATGCCATGACACCCCATCCATTTATTGCGTTTCTTTTAAGACTGAAACTTATGCTCCAACTGTCATTTAGATAAATGATTAGGAAAGCATGATAATTCAAATCAACATGTAATTCCGTGATCTAAATTGGTGGTTTATTAAGTTAGCTAGTGGTATTTCAAAAGCACCTAAACTGTAACATAGTGTATATTGAGCCTTTTGGATTTTAAACTTGAACATTTGTTCTTGGACACCCCAGAAGTAACGCTAAAATTAGCCCAGGTACCGTTGTACTTCAATGCTAATGTCAATATTTAATAACACTAAGTTGCCAGGTAAATATCATATATACACTTTATAATCATAATGTTTATAATTAACAAGTGGTAGATATATATTAATTAATACTCATAAAATCATATTTTAGAAAAAAGCGTATTTACCTCTAATTGAGAGAGATTTGTTTGTTTATTTCCGAAGGTTACACTAAATTGCCTGTCCTTTGAAGCATGATTGAACTTGTACTTGCAGGTGTACTTACAGAATGTTGTTAAATGTGCCTTTGAGTGAGGCTACGATCAAAAAGGCTTCTGCTGAAGGAGAGTAATTCAATTCCTATCAAAGCCTTAATATTCCCACCTATCCATAATGTACAGCGCCATCCTGGCCCAGCTGCCACGTTATCATGTTTTTTTCTTTTATTCACCTGTATTTTTGTTTCCCCCTGTTTTTCCCACCTTTTTGTGCATTTCCTCCTTGCCTGAGGTTCAGAAGACATCTTGAGTTACCTCACCTGTCTACCCCCTCTGGAATGGCCCGATCTCTGTAATCGGGCTTGATTCTGCGCCCTCTTCGCCATCACACTTCTCCATTGCAGTCTTTTTACCCCTCTGCTCTTCCTGCATTTGAATCAAAGGCTGGTACAGCTTATACACACTTAAGCCTTGCTTTTAAAAAACTATACTTTTTTTTCTTCAGCTGAAAAACATGTTTAAATATTTAGCACCCATATTCACAGCTGTTTGACACTTGTAATTCCTCGTCTTACAAGTCCCAAACAAACGGCACAGAAGATCACACAGTCAGTCTGAATCACAGCTGTCATCATTATTCACTTTGACTCTCCCCCACCCTTATTGAAATAATAAGGAAATCATCTGAACTTTGGAAAATGGTGATAGTAACCGTCTGTGTTTGATATTGAAAAAAGGCAGGAGAGTGAAAGAAGAGGGGAGAGATTTCTTTTGAGCTACAGCTGCATTGTTCTGGGGCTCCCTGTTAATAACTTACAACTGAAGAGTGTTTCTTGACGCCAAAAAAAAAGCACAACAAAAAAACACCATTTTCATGGTCCCT
>JAQLOL010000014.1:9428718-9441004 GCA_029783665.1 Naso thynnoides
TAATCCTGCCATTATCCGAGTTTCTCGACTGTGTCAGATTCTGCGACAGCCGACAGGTTTTTTAATTCTACGCAGCCAAATCATACACCAGAGTGGCTCGTTTTTTTTTGGATGCTTTCTGTCACAGCTTGGTCGGTGTTAAAGAAGTGGTCCGTGGCTTAACAGTGTTCAGTACCTACTGGGCCTGGCGGTTTCTCCTGCCGTAGTCAGCCACAAGCCCCTTGACCCCGTGTCACTGGTGGCCGTCTCATCCACTGAATGTGCGGCTAGCTAAGAACAATGCTCGTTTATCCTGCCTTGGTCCCACACACTTGGCTTGGTCCACACCAGCTGGGGTTGTGTTTGTGGTTTGGTGGGGAAGCTTCGCCCTGCGTCTTTAATCCATGACCCCTTCCTTTACTCCGCTGTCGATACCAACCCTCCGCTCAGATGCACAACCTGAAATGGCAATGTCTGCGGGTCAAAAAGGGAATGCATGTGCACAGAGGACGCAGATACACAGGAAATATGCACCAGACTGTTTACCATTTATGCCAAGCTCTCAAATTCAACAACCACACTGGGCACAAACATTGGAAAGCCATATTTACTCACTGGTTTGTAAGGTTTGATGGAGTTCCTCTTCTAATCCCACTTTTAATTTGGTTTTTAATTTAGTGTCATTCACCCATCCCAATACATGTACTTATGTGGTTCCACAGTGGCTTGTCATAACACTTCCCAAACATCTTCATTAAATCCTGCACAATTTAAATTATAATTCGAAGAGTATTATTGATACACAGTACACTCTAGAGTAAGGTTTTGGTTTTTGCAAATGCTAAACTGTTTACTTTTACAGTCCAACAAAAGCTACCATTATTGTAGTTCCTTCTCTTTTACACCAACAAATACAAAATAATGGAATGAAAATCCATGGTAAAAATCCGAGTGCAACACGCTTTATTTATGCCCATTATGAAACGGCATTGGCAAATGTTGAGGAATAAGCTTTGAGTTTTCAAACACAGAGGTGTGGCACCCATAGACGTTAAACAAGAATAATTAGAGCACTAAGTGTTTCTCCAATCAGACACTCTCTAGTCATACTGTAAGTACTTTTCTTGCCACAAACCGCAACTCTCCTCAAACATCTAAGATGCTTTTTTTTTTATGAAGAGCAGTTAAGTGTCGTTATTTTGCAGTAATTCAAAGTAGCATTCCTCATCCACAATGACACAGTAGCCCTTAAGAACTGTAATTGACCAATGGGGGAAGTGGAACTAAAAGACATTTTATTTCAAAGCCATAGATCCTGAACAAAGAAATGGCGTAAAAACTCAGCTTTGCCCCCTTTTCTCTTCAGCGTCGACAATATATCTCTTAATGACCAGGAACAAAAAAGCCAGGATGCTTCTAGGTCACATTTAAGGGAAAAAGAGGACTCGTAGTTCTAAGAAAAGATGAATCTTCACGCAGTACCATTTTATCAGATTTTAGCATTTTTTTTCGCCTACCATTCTCAATGTCTCCAGTGTATTTAGCAAAAACAAAGACTTGCCAAAAGCAGTGAGAGCCCTCAGAGGGATATAGAGAAGACTCTTCGGACATGCAGAGCTATTTACCACACGCACCCTCAAGAACCAGGGTCCTCTGTTTGTCTCATAAATAAAGTATAGAACTTCATTAGTGAAGAGCACTGACTTAAAAGCCCAGGCATAGCAACAAGCAGACATGGGGGCTAGCCCAGTTAAAGAGGGCCCTAAATAAGAGGGAGGGCATGCAGTTAGCCAATTTAAAGACATTTGAGTCAGGGGCATTTGAAATGCCCAAATGTGGAGGCTTGACTGATGTTGAATCAAAGACATGCCAGATTTGAGTCCTTCCCTCCACAGTTGAAAAGATTTTGAATGATTTATGATTGCTTGTTTAGAAATAAATAGCATGTCAGATAAGACATCCAAGTTGCAGTGATTAGCTATCCCACCTTTTTGATTATTATTCATTGAGGGGAGAGAGTTGAGTCGTACATGCTGATCGACAGTTCATACAAGACGTGGCTGAAAATGCTCCATCAAAGTCTTGCTGAATTTTCCGGTTATGGTTATAAAAATCCGTTGCTTTATTTACTAGTATCACTCTTACAAACAAATAGCTTTAATTTAATATAGTTTTGTTGTGTAAACAGCCTTTGTTTATTGTTGTGTAAATGTGTAGTTGTTTTAGGACATTAATAGTAACTATTGACTATAGGTAAAATTTAAGGTTTATTGTAGCCACAGTAGTTTCTTTACTGTATGTGCTTGCTGAGACATGTTAGTGCAGGGTTAATACAATTTTAAACTTTTAGATTGAACTTTAACATGAAAGCTAAATGCTTTTCATTTTTACATTAATGGATGAATGAATACACCTCTAAGGCAATATTTTAAAGTTGTGTGACTCAATAAATCAACCAGCAAATGTGTAGTGAATTTACTTTGAAAATTTATCCCCCTTTATACTTGTTCAGTTGACACAAATAACTTAGCAATGCCAGCAAAATGAGCTGCGGAAACAAAGACAGAGACAGACAAAAGCGTTGCTACTCTGCATTTTAAAGTCGGCCAGCAAGAGGCTGAGAACACTTCTGTAATCAATCCTGTGAAATGAAAACAGCTCATTAGGGATTGATTTCAGTCCCGTTTAGATAAGCAGAAAGGGCCGGGACCGGCCCCCAGGGGCCTCAGCCTAGCCCAAAGTTCACACCATGCCAGGTAGAGAGCAGCACCACAGGCTATCAACTTTATTAGGATGGAGATAAGCTGATTAGACCTTGTCAATCAAAGGTGCCAGTGACTCAATCATGATCCAGGGGACTTTTCTTTCTGTCTCTCCCATTTTCTCTCTTCCCACTCTCACAATCTCCCTCTCTTTTTTTGTGATAAATCATTGAAGCGACCAACAAAGTGGCAGCCATCGCTGGGGTAAGCTAAGCAGCCCTGCAGTTGTCACCAAGGCAGACGCGTGGGGACCCTGTGATGATGTGACGACTGTATTAAAGAGTACATCAATTTGTTTTAGAGCAGTTTGATTTTCAACTGCAGTGGTATTAAAAGAGAGGGGGGAGAAAGAGGGGAGGGCGTACGTGTGTCGGCGTCATCGAACATGATTCCAGTGGCAGAGCAAGGGGTGCTGGGACAGCAAGAAATAAATAGATAAATGACAGAGTGATGAGAAATAAATAAATATGTTTTTGTAAACATAAAAAAATCTTCATGGCTCCCTTTTGAAGCAGAGTGTGGCTTTGAGTCTTGCTGAGAGTCCATGGGCGCTGGAGTGGCCCAGTAACACAGCACACGTTTGTCCCGACTCTCTATCTCTCCCCCTCCATCTTCGTTTCTTTCTCTGTTTCTCTCCCGCTCGCTTTATTTCTCCCTGTTCCCTCTAAAGATCAGACTCAATGATTCTTTTGGTGCTGGGCCACCAAAGTGGTGCTCGCTCCTCAAATCCATAAGCAAACACTTAGCGAATGACATAATCAGTTAAATGTGTGAAGAACAAGTGATATTTTAAGCACAGGCTTTTATTAGCTCTTGACAATTTTCATTTCCTTTTTTAAATATTATAATAATTTGTTAATCCACTGCAATATAAAATAATTTGTTTTATAATTTTATTTAAACCTATTCCTACAAGTTAAAGTCCACAAATTAAAATTGTAAAACAACAACAACAACAAATGTTTTCATTAAAAAGGACATTTTTGGAAATTATGTAACAGTAGTAAATATAGTTACCATAGCCAATTTATTTTTTATGTAAAGCAATGTTTAATTATTTTTGTCAATTCCATTTTAACAGATAAATATTAAATTAGGTTGTATTATTAATTTTAAGTTTTGTCTGACCAGCTACACCATAATTTGGCACTTGCTGTTAAAGGTTTTTAAACACAGCATAAAAGATTTGAAGAATTATATACAATATATATGCAATCTAAATCTTTTCCTTATTAACATGTGGCTGAATTTTTTCTTATTTCTATTTTAGTTTTATTCTCTCTGTTCTACAATGTAGTTTGAATATTTTAAGGTTCTCTTTTCATTTCTCTTTTTAAAAGGACAGTTTGCTAAAGTAGATTTCCTTAAGGTACAGCATAATAAATCACTTTTTTGTAGGCTGATACAATCAGCATGTTGTATTGTCTTCAAAAAGAATAGGAAGTTTTTTGATAATTGTTTGATTACTGGAGCCTAGAGCTGAACTTAAATATTTCACAGCTTGAGTTTTCAGCTGAGGAGAAAGGAGGTCTTTTTAAAAATGTGTTTTAAAGTAAAGCTATGTTTTTTTTAGTAATTTAAAGAGAAAATAATTATTGAAAATGCTCCTGAAATTCCGCTTGAAACCATATTTTCCGAGTATATATGCTTCAACGCATAACATCTCGCTCTCAGAAAATCTAGCCGTGGGTGAGCTGTTTATCGGTAAACCCCCGGTGGATGAAAGGCGTAGCAATAATGATTTTTTCTCTCCTAATCGGACCTTGTCAGCAAGGCGTCTTATCGTGGAGAGGAAAATGACACCGATCCTATCGAAGAGCCTGGAGTCCGAGTCGGCGGCGTGTGTCCCCCCCAATCATGGCCGGCCGTGGCCCAGCCATATCTAGCGCCGCCACAAACGGCGAGCGATGCTTTTTTCATGTGGACTTCAAAAACGTTGCGAGTCATTAAAATTGCACCCGCGTTCTGCGGCGGGGATCAGCCGCTCTGGAGCGAAAATGGGATGTGGGAAGAGGAGACTCGCTAAATGTGTTAATTCCATCCTCACATGTTTAAGGCTTAATTTTAATCTGTTTGAGGGAGAGGGAGGGGTGGAGGGACGATTGGAAAGGGGGGCGGGAGGGGCAATGAGAAAGCCTCGCACTGCAATAAATCGCCATTATCTTTGACACCCTAGGACTCAGCTGTTCCAGGGATTTAGGGGTCCACTGGCAACAGTGTATATCGTAGGGCATGAAAACACTGTTTACGCTTGAACTGCGGTAGCTAAGGTGCAATCACCAGTTTTAGGCTGAACAGACAAAAGGCCTCGCGTTCACAATGGCCAGCTAGCATACGTACCCTCAATGGAAGAGCTGAACCAACAGATTCGAGTATGTGTTTGTGTGTGTGCGCCTGTTTCCTTGTGTGTGCTTGGGCAAGTCTGTGTTTCCCTGTGTATCGACAGGTGTTCTCGTGAACATCCAAATATTAGCTTCAGTTAAGTGGAGCTACAAAGATAGCAAGAGTCATGTTTTTGTAAAATTAAAGGAACTTAACACCAAAGATGATGTCTGAATGAAAAAAAAAAAAGACTTATGTTGAGTCCACTATCTACTACAGCAACTACCAGCCTCCCTGTGTCCCTCCGTTAGGTCTACATAAGGTGTAAGCTAGCATTAATACAATTATGGGACAATCTAATAATAAGACCTTTCGTCACTTATTAGCTTCAACAAGGCTCTCAACATAATGAGACTCTTGGAAGTAATGATCTGACTAAAGAGCTCATTGGAGCTTTCAGGCTTAGGAAAACTTGAGGCAGCATAGCTAAGGGTAATGTTGGTTTTCCATCTTCAATATACACTTACATTGTTTAATATAATCTAAAACTTTGTAAGACTGATTTTAAATTCAAGGCAGAACTTTAATCAAACTTAAAACAGAAGCACAGATTTTAAAAAAGCATTTAATATTTAAGTTGGGTCTTAAAGCATAATCCATGACTCTTTTGCACATTTAAACAACAGCCTTATATCATTGTGCAAGCCAGCAGCTAGCAACAACTTGATCAACGTTTCTCAGTAGCAAACCACGAAGAATTACTCCCAACACAGTGAAGTACAGATGAGTATAGTGGCAATATATCAACTTAAAAAAGCATTGCTGATTTCAGCTTTGAATAATGCACAGTGTCACTCAGTAATAACCTTGAAAATTAAGTAATTTTG
Source organism: Naso thynnoides (assembly GCA_029783665.1). Taxonomy (NCBI): domain Eukaryota; kingdom Metazoa; phylum Chordata; class Actinopteri; order Acanthuriformes; family Acanthuridae; genus Naso; species Naso thynnoides. The sequence continues at coordinate 9,434,669 of JAQLOL010000014.1, forward strand.
GCACAGTTTATACATTAGTCTATATTCTCCATCAAACCTCATCCAAATCATTTATTGATATAATCTAATCCTTATCTCAAGGCACGGAACACCCTCCAATTGCTAGATAGTGGTATGCCGCTATATCTTAAAAGACACCTTCGTCCCAACCTTACACTGATTTTTTTCTCTATTTTTAGGTTACAATAACTAAAAAAGATACCCCCTGCCTTCCTGCATGCAGTAGAAAAAAGTGTAGCATTGACCTCTGGCTGACACAGAGAAAGCTGAGGGTGGGAGGAGAGGGGGGGGGGGGGTAAAAAAAAGAAAGCAGCAGAAAGCGCGACAGAGTGGGGAGAGCTGAGACAACAACTGTGAAGAGCCGCATAGGGTTAAAGAAAAACTGTTTCAGAAGGAAATGGGAGACAAAAGAGAGGACTTGGAGCCCCCATAGGCGCTTTAAAGAGCCGCCACATCTGAGGTGCTGAAATATTAAAAAAGGAAAGGGAGAACCAAAAAAAAAAAAAAAAGAAGAAGAAAAATTTAAAATAGTGAAATAAATAAAGGAGTGGCAGTGAGAGAGAATTGTGCCACCTTGTCACCCGAGGATGTATATCAGAAATATTAATTCAGTAATAAAAATGACGCATTGTATGACGGGGGGGATTGATGCCAGTAAAAACCCTAAAAGGAGTAAAAAAAAAAAGAAAAGAAAAAAAAAGGCATTTATCAGAGTGAGTGTGGATAAGCTGCTGTATAGGAACAAGAGATTGACACGTCGAGAAAGAGATGACTGCATTCACAGCAGCCACATCAAATGTTTTTACGGTTTCACTTGTTTACAATCTAAAGAAAAAAATTGTCTGGCTTTTATTTGACCAGTCACCTCCTTTACATGTGTTCTCATTTATAATGTAGCAAAGTGACGACCATCTTATTTAAAAAGAGGCGAGCGACTACAAAGCACTTGAGTAATGACAACTGAGTCAAACTACCATTAGCTGTGTATCTTCACAGTGAGTCTTCTGTCAAGCTGTCAGACATAAATGGGCAATTTTTTGACGTAGAATCAACAGTTTTAAGGAATAAAACTGTAATGCCATTACTGCTTTTCTGTATTTTCCTTGTTCTTTACTCATAGCTTTGTAAAGTGGTAATGGTAGTTATTAAAAATTCCAAATTACAACAGTCTTTATTGAATGCAATAATTGCATATTTATATTTTACTTATGTTTAAGTGAAAACATACTGCTTCCAGGTAGATGAGTAAAAGTTTGAATATTTTTTTTATCATTATGTTGACTTTAAAATCTGACACGTTAGGAACGAATAAGTGAGTCTGCAATGACAGTCAGCCTAAATTAACTTTTTATGATTAGGAATACTAACTCACTGGTAACCCTAATGGGACAAGGCAAAACTTTAGTTTTAAAACTTTTCAAATCTTTCATTAAAAAAAAAAAATCATATTCAGGGTGCAGTTAAAGTCATGTGTCAGATTTAACAGTAGACAGTGTAAGGCAAAGTGATTAATAGCCTGCTACCCATCTGACTGCTGACACCATTTTAATGAGAAAAATTCTGTTATCGTTCATAAAAGTTAGTTTGAAAAATTTGTTTCTAGGCCTACGCCTTACTGTAATAGTAAAATAAAATGATCAATACAAGGAAATAAATATGAAATAATTAGTAATAATTTTTCTGAACTTCAATACAATGTTGACCAAAGCATCAAATAATTTATGTCATTTACCATTACCATTGCCCGCACTACCTTTAATATTCTTGTTTTCAGTTTTGCTATTTCTTTTAGCGGTCGTCCGTTTCAGTAGTAGATAAAAATTTTAATTTTTACAGTGCCATTATATTCATGTTTTTTGCACAAGATTTGTTTTCATGTTTTTTTGTCCCCTTAACATTTAGTCAATGACTTTTGAATGTATGGTAATTTTTTTTTTGGCATACACAAAAGTAGCAAATTCGTATACCACAATAAATTTTTTAGGAAAAGGTGCATTTCCTTTTGTCTCTCAAAATCTCTTCACTCTAATACCTGTATCTAAAATACAGCCTTGAAGAGTTATAATAGAATAGTTTCATGTTAAATGTTTTCCTGAAAGTTTCTTGGAAAACCAGGAAATACTTTTGTTTTTTATAATTCTTGGATATGACACATTTTGTGTATTGTAGATAAAAAAAATTAACACCCCTGGAAACATGGTTGTGTACTGTAGTAGATAATAGTAGCCACAATAGTAACATTACATCTGTTATTGTGTTTTAGGTCATAAGATTGACCGGTTTTAAGTAATCCGGAGGATTTTATTGTTTGTTGTATTACAATCACTATTAAACAAGTCATTAGTAGATTATTTAGAAAGTAACTTTCCCAGCTTAGGATGACATCCAAAGGTCTTTGAGGGAACAACCCAACAACAACAGTCACTCCTTTTAGCTTAAGACGATGCTGCTGCTTTGTTGTCAGAGTCATTTAGTGAATGCACTGTGTGGCAGTTCCTGTGCAGACACTAAAATATTTTTCAGGAGCACAGATAGAGACCCTGTAGCCTCCCGTCTACAAACTGCTATGTGGCACCTTTTGTGTTACAATAAGCAAGGCTCGTACCTTGGATTTAAATCACTGGGTGTAAGTCTAAAGAAGCACAACTGCTTATGATCCCTGCAACAGTACATGTTACATAGTACTATGTTAAAAAACCATATAGGGCTAAATGCAGTCATTAGCTCTTTATTAATCTGCATCTTCAGTAGAAGTTCCCCGAGTCTCCCACCCGGCAAGACACACAATTATACTGTACAAACACAGTGAAGCACATTAGCCATCTCCGTCTGTCCTTGCTCCTCTTTTCCTCAATGGTAGCCCCAAGGAACACAACCCCCCTCCCCTGTCAAAGGAGCTTCCTCCTTGGCTGTCCTGTGCCCATCAGACAGGGTGCCCGCCCGTTTAACACACCCAGGGAACATGAAACAGAGCCGGGCCGAGATGTCAGCTGGTTGCCCCATCTGCCAGTCAGTGGGATGGTAAAGCTTTTGTCCTGGGGGGTAACCTTAGGAGTGCTCTGTGTGTCGCTCAAGTGTGTTTGCGTACACGCACGTGCGCGTGTGGCTTTGGGATGGGAGACTTCACAGTTTTTAGCAACGCTAGCTGCAAACAACATGCTGACATTGTCCTTTTAATTTATGTGCCACTCGGGTGCACATATAGAGAGATTTGTCACAATTTGACCAAAATGACCAAAATTTAAATTTGGATTCTCTGTTGTAAGATCAGGGCAAAATAACTGCTGTGTTTATCACAACATTTTTTGAATGGCAGAGATTTCAAGGGAACAAAATGTGTAGGTCTCAAAGAATTGTTCTCGGCTGGATTGAAGTTAATTGGTCTCGTTTCAGATCTGCTCACTTCTTATGGATACCACAGTTGGTGGAGCACTCATCAGAATTTTAAATTGCCTGGAACTTGTCTCTATCCGTTCCCCGTCCCCCTGTTAAATAACATAACCTTGACAGCACAAACAGTTTGACTCCCATACAAATGAACCAAGCCGCTGAGTGGACGGAGGCTGGCCGGCTGGTTGAAATGAAACACAATTCCACTCATGCATTCTGTCGTTTGGTAGATAGGCCGCGCCCTTGAGCTGCTTTAGGAGGGAGGCGCCGCTTGTTCTCACTCTGCAAGCAGGTGCTGAAAGGGGCCCTCTGTGCACGCACGAATGCACGTACATAATCCTTTGGACGGGTCTATGTGAGCCCAAGAGTTCCTAAAAAGAAAATGCACGCAGACAGCATGAACTTATTTATTTACCACTGAGTTATGCTTTTGTAGTTGTGCCTGTCAAGGATATCAGCACAAGTTAATATGTGTGCTTTTGTGTGTGTTGTGCATCTGGGTGTGTGTGTCTCCTAGTAATACCTGCATGTTGCACGTGCTTTGCACCTCAGTTGTTTCAGGCTCAGATAAAATGTGATTTATAACAACAAAGTCATGCCTTTCCTGTGCTATAATCATTTTGAGTCAACTTTGACTGTTGACTGCCATGTAGAAAGCTTCCCTTAAGTGGTCTACATAGTCCCCATGCTCACATCAGTCAGTCTCACCGCATGATGTATGCACTGTAGTGGTAGTCCTGAAGGGCTGATGTATGCACAGCTCTGCACCGGCAAGTCCTCTCTGAGCACATCTATGATCTTGGGTTACTCAATCATCAATCAAGGCCAACTGCAGCGTACTGTACTGTCGCCCATCTTTTAAAGCTCAGTTGTGAAGGACTGGCTAAGATGGCCTAAGGGACACTTTCCTTGGTCTGGCCCATCTCAGGTTTGATGTGAATATGGGCGTAGTTATGACTACACACAGAACAGAGTCGACACATTGATGTAGAATTTTTTTTTAATATTTGGTGAAGGCCACCTGATAGCAGGGATGTGGTTTATATTTTTTTTCTGAATTTCTCAGTATTTATTGGCATCGTCATTGGCAGCATTTTCAGTGATTTGTTCATCGTTTTAATGCTATAATCCTGGTCATTTTTAACTTTCAGCTGTGAAATCCAGGAATGGAAAGTAGATCGGAAGTGAGGGAAAAAAAATCATCAATTCATTAAGTAGAAACTATAAAAAAACACTGATGTATTAATTTCTTTCTACATACAGAATTATTTAAGCAAATAATAGTTAACTTGCCAAAAGTAACCTGAGCTACAAGTCTGACACATTCCACTCTTTGTTACCTCACACCAGTTTGTATTTTAAACAGTTTTCTTTGTCATTAGAAGAAAGGTAGTTGTCTGTAATGAGAAATAAACATACAAAATCCCTTGCAGACAATGCATTGATCAGTTGTTATTACCAAATTTACCTCTTCCAGAAAGAGGCTTACCTGAAAAATGCACAGCCTTAATTTCAGACAATTTGGTGAGAGGAAGCAGACAAAGAAGGCAGTGCAAAACATTGACAGAGAATCAAAAAGAGATATACAGTACATTCACTTTCTCCACAAAGGCTACTCAGAATTCATTATATTATCCAGAATGGACATTTAGAACTATGCAATATTGCAGTGATAGAGTTGCATGCCAATTTTCCTGTGCGCTTGAAGTGAGATATTGTGCTGTTTTAATGAGCTGTTTAGACCGGTGGCCGGTTGCATTTGGGCTGTAACAACCAGCTCAGTGAATAATTGTTATTGCCTCTTAAAGGCCAGATGTATGGAATTCATGCAAATTTGGAGCAAAGGGAAGATGTGTGTGTGTGTGTGTGTGTGTGTGTGTGTGTGTGTGTGTGTGTGAGGGTGTCTTGGAATAATTGTATTCCAGATGTCCTTCTTTCATGTAAACCATACTCACACACACACATACACACACCAAAAGGACAGAACAGATGATGGTGATGATGATTAAGATCTTAAGCATATGGAGATACTGCGTCGGTTTGGTGTTTTTGTGTATGTATGTGTGGCTGTGGAGGTTTTTTGTTTTTTTTTTCCCTCTGCTCCCTCAGTCTTGTGTGACAGGTTCACCCATCTCTCCTGGGGAGGCCTTCACTCCCAATTTAGACGCAAGCGTCGCCAAGTGACAGCAATGGTTCCGGCACCCTACCTTTGCAATATGACTACAGTTAACTTAACAAGTCTGGATATGTGAGCTCCATCTTTGATGTAATTGATTTGAGTGGTTTGAGCATCTCTCTTGCTGGGAAGTTGAAATTTTTGGTAGATCTGTCAAGACGATCTTCAGAGAGATGCAGGTCATTTCTGTCACATTTTAAACAAATAAAAAAACAAAACTTTTATCATATTCCACATAATCTGCACTGTATTGTTTGGACTTAAGAGTCCACATGCTTCCGCTGCTTCTGTATTTTAGCTACAGTAAAGTATGGTTCATATTCATTGGGATGCTCATGTGTGGCCACAGCTTTTTCGTGTCGCTAAACAGGAGCAGAGAAGAAGCACAACAGTGTAATCCATATGCCCAAGTCTTCTTGTTGCAAAGTGATCATACATGTCAACTGCAAATAGAAATCAAAGAGCCCTGTGATATAAAACAGTTAGAAAGGTGGTCACTGTACAAGCACATCTTGCATTTCAATATGTTTTAATGTATGCATTAAACCTTTCGTGGGCGGGGCTTTAGTGTAAATGTGGACACTTTTTGTTGGAGGTTTTTGTTGATGAGATTCAAGTACAGTGTGTCTATTGTTTGTTCCTGTGTTTGATGTTTTTACTGCCTCTGCAACATCTTAAGCTTGGATGTCGCATCTGTTTTATAAAGACGTGAGACTTCACTACAGTAATTTGAGCTCATCAGTGTAGTATAGAAAAAATGAAATGCATGA
>JAQLOL010000014.1:9441104-9454487 GCA_029783665.1 Naso thynnoides
GTATAGAAAAAATGAAATGCATGAAGCTGGTTTATAAGTTAAAAAACAAACAAACTAAAATCAATCAGATAAGGATGTAGGTAGAAAACCTGCTATTTGCTTGTTTCGTAAATATATAAAAGATATTTTCAGTGACGTAAACTGAAATAAATGAATCAGTAGAATTAACGAATATTGATAAATTAAATAAAAGTTTACTTGCCTCCCCGGAAATTCTTGATGGCCTTTCAATGACCGAAAATTATCACTCTGTCAGCCATCTCCATGAAGCCTTTTAAAAATGATCCGATTTCAGGGAACTGCGAGTGCATGAATGTCTGTGACTGTGTACATGTCATCACATGCGTGGCCTGCGTGTGTGTTTGTGGGGGGGTTAAGTTGTGTTGAGTGACAAGGGCATGCATCTTGAGCCACCTGGATTTATTTGGGCCAAACAAGAGGGGCCCGTGTCTGCCTGGGCTGTGGGGCCTCAGAGCCAGGAACAGAAGGTGCCTCCTCACAACTCACACCTGAGCTCCTCCCAGCCTGGGACCAACCTCTCTCTCTCTAACGTTCTCTCCATCCCTGCTGCCTCTTCTCTCTCTTTCTTTCACTACCCTCTGTATCCTCGCCACTTCTCTCCCAGGCCATGGCCTGGCCTACTTTTACCTCCCCCACACTGGACCTTTTGATGTCGACCATGTTGGCCCTTTTCACAGATCATGTGCATGTTTGCAAAAGGCCCCTTTGCTCAATCCTCAGTCTGTTTATGAATATACATTTCACAAACAGGATATGTAGTTAATGGTCTACAAAGAGAAGCATTCTCTCTCATGTATTAGCCGTGCTTATCACAGTAAATGATGTTAAGGTTCGCAGTGAAAACCACTCTTCCGTTGGCGTGATTTTTCTCCTTTCTTTTTCAAGTTGCTGCTGAGTTTGTTTCCCTTGCTGTTGATGTTTTTTTTTCCTTACAAATCTCCCCACTCAGTTCCTGGAAAAAAGGCTTTATTCAGGGAGGAATGCGTGTTTGCTTGTCTTTTAGCATCTTTTTCATTTAGGCTTGAAGTGACAGGGTGTGAAGCTGGGTAGGCGTGCGCATCTCAGAAGTCAAAAGCACAAACCCGAACAAGACACCGAGTTGGCTGCTCTATTTTTGAAGGTAAAATGAACTCAAAATCGGCAGGATTCATTTTTCTCTGGTCATTTATGGCATTGTATCAGAGAATTGTCACATGATATAAATGTATTGTAGCAGATCTTGTAGAGATAAGACTTTGCCTTTAGCTACTGTGAACCATTCAGAGTCCAGATTGGTTCAGATGGAAGGACTGTGAATGCTTTGAGCACATACTTGTCAACTGACCTTTGATCCAAAAAGAAAAATAGATGATACTTATTTCTTAATGATGAAATTCAGTCTTGAACTGTGAAAGTTATTGGCTTGATATTGGAGTTATATTTTGCTTCATTAAATGTTCTTCTTTGGGAGTTTTTTTTAAATTAAATATATAGTCATTTAAAAATAAGAAAAATAAAACAACTCTGCTTTTTTTGTTGATCACAATGATTATGTAATTACCATAATTTGGTTTGCACTATGGGAGTTTTGTGTCACCCTTTCTATGTGTACTCTCTTCATGTTTATGTAGAGTTACAACACTACCAGTAAGAGACTCAGCCATCCGTCATCATTTGCTCAGTAATCAGGTTTCAGATTCTCATCCCAACTTATTTGGTTGCAAGCAAATGCAGAATTTACCAAGTAAATAAACTAAATCTAACTGATTTTAATTGATGATTCTTGAAAAGTGTCATGTCTTTATTAACACAGAAACATGGAATTTTTGTAACATGTATCAGCTGTCATTATTACAGACTCTGGACATAACAAAGCTCCTGAGCATAAAATATGTTTGCAGTTCATTCTTGTCACCCTTTTTGTTAAGTCCACTTTGCTTTCTGGGAAAAGACCAGCACATGCTTAATAACTGTTGAACCTTCGAGGTAAGAGGCAGGTAATTTTTACTGTCAGCGTCTTTGGGCAAATTATAGATAAAGAACTTAATGTCTTGGTTTCCCACTGGAAACAGGCTTTGTGTCATTATTGGTCAAAACAAACACCTAATTTATCCAGGGTGGTCTCAATAGATTAAGCAGGATATGGTCCACTTTTAGTAATCCATCAGTAGAATTAATGGGATCGATAGAATTTTCAAATTTACTGATATCACTAGAAAGTTGCTCCCTCACGCTGCAACATTGCAGTTATTCAGCCATCTGTGTCCTGGGATCTGTTGTCATAAAGGCTGAAACCTGGAACCAGATCTCAGGAAAGCCACTTTCATGTAAAATGTACAGGTAGTCATTCAATTATTGCCCATCACTTCCATGATGAATATCAGCATAGACAATAAAGATGAAGAAAGTTTTTGAAAACCTCCACACTGTTTGTTCTTAAACGTCACATACAGTGCCAGTACAGGTTGTGAGTGTCTGTCCATTCATGTGTATGTTGAAGAGGCTGTCTGTCTTTTCCCCATCAGACTAATAGTGTGTTAGCTCATCCTTCAAGTTGTTTGAGACTGTAATTAGTGGATTGCTTTGAGTCGGACCAGCCCAGGGCGAAGGACGGGACTGTGGGGAATGAAGGGAGCGACAACACGAGGGAGGCTGGAGAAGAAAAGGGCCGCCCATTTTATAGTCCTGATGGAGGTTATATTTTCTGTGACAACTGGACCAGAGTAATCAAAATGTGTTAATAATCCCTTCAAAGGGCCTGGCGGCACATCAGTGAGAAGGCTGAGTGAACGCCAATCCCCTACTAGACCCTGGTTTTGGCTGCCCCACCCTCACTGACCCTCTGTCACTCTGTCGTTCTCCCTGTCCTGCTCTGTCTTCGTGTCTTTTGCTCTTGATCTTATCTGTCATGTTCAACCAATGGTTCAATTGGCTGTGTATAAACAAACTTCCACCAAAGTCGCATATCAAACTAAATCTCGTTATCTCCAGATTACACAAATAAAATAGCCAAATTTTGTGAGGTTTCAGAAGAGCCCAGGCCCCAGAAGAAAGCATCGGTCTCAGTTTTTGAGTCTGTTTTGGCACCCTGCTGTTTAAGTTGAACCTCCTGGGACAGTTCCAGGTCAGACTGTATAGTTCCAAGAAGTTCTGTTTTTTGTTTGGGGATTAACACAAAGGTCAAAGTTCACAATAGTGGCCAGATGGGGTCTCTAGTGCTAAATATCCATACCTTCCGCTCCTAAAAGGAGGTTGAGCGCCAGGATCAATGGACCCAATCGATGGGCATGGCGGTGGAGGTAATGCTGGCGAAAAGTTTGATTGCATGCATATTGATTAGAGTGAGGCTAAGAGGCTGTAAGGCTATTGATTTTATTTTGGATTTTTTTTTTTCTGTTTTAGCTCATGTAATGTGTTCTACATGTTTGATTTGAATTTGGTTATACACATATAAGCGCAAAACACACAAACACAAAACACACACACAGGTACAGCAGAGTAAGTGGTCACCAGATAATAATAACTCAGATAAATGAGTCAAGCCAACGTTAATGTTCGGCTACCAAGAGAGAAGTACTTGTGAAGTACCACTTTGAAATAGGGTAAATGTTGACATGTGCTCCTGCATGAAAAAAAAATCAAGGACTTAAATAACCATCAATTCAGCTGTACTGACATGAAGTTCATCTTCAGCATTAACAAGAGCTGTTTTGGTGTCTTTGCTGTTCGATCTTTACATATTGCTCTTTTCATATCCATTGTACTTCAGCCTTTTTAATGAACCTCATGCAGCTAAGAGGACTTTTAAGTAATACACTGCTCTCACGGGCAAAACTTGTCTTACTATCCTTGTGTAAAAAATCCATTCATCACAAATACATTACACCCAAGTACCCACATGCAGCGTTTGGACAGAGGTTCCATGTTATATGTTCACATTTAATATGATATCAGTGTAATTTTGAATGTCTCTTTACGTTCATGTTAAATTTTCTTTAAATTAAGTCTCGGCTAATTAGAGAAACTCTGCCTTATTTAGCAGTCTGGTCTGAAGCTGCATGTCAGGATCAGGTTGAGCCATTTAAAAATGCATGGGGTCCAGGTGAGGAGCCTGAGCCCCAGTGTGACCTGGGAGCAGTTTGTGTGGCGTCTCAGGAGAGGCTGTGTCCAGTGTGGGGCAGGAGAAGGGACCGTGCTTAATAAAGAGCCAAAGCATCAAAGGCTGTAGACTACTGCCGGTTGGCACGGCATACATCGTGAAACACGTGTGTGTGTTTTTTAAGCATGTGTGTCAGGTTTTTTTTTATTTTTTTTATCACAGTTCTTTTTGTTTCTATATAAGTTTACATTGAGGTGTGTTGTTTTTCTTTTTGCATATTTACCATATACACGTATCTCCAGTTATTTTTTGCCTACAGCAGTTGTGTGTGTTCACAATACCTTTGTATTTGGTATGTATGCAGGATATACAGTAATGTAGTTTGTAAGTGCGTACGTGAATGTTCACAATAGGGCCCTCACTAGGTGGTGTGGCTCCCTGGGAAGGCTAGCGTAGCTGCAAGCGCTAGAGGACTCATTGACTTTCTAATGATTAGTGGTCAGGCCCCCAGCCCATGCTAGTACCAGGGGTTTGGCCTAGCCGCTGCTGCTAGCCTCTGGCCACTGCCGCGCACCACTATCGACTCACCCCCAGCCCCCTCTCTCTTTGGCCTGCTGGCGATGTGTCAAAACCTATTAGCACAGAGTTCCTCAACTATAGAGAGGGATCATTTCAGGTTTATCTTTCTTGCTCTCCTCTCACTTCTCCATAGCCGTCTCCTCTCTCTCCCCCTCTCATTCTCTCTCTTTTCTGTCTCCTCATCCTCCTCCGCCCTTCTGAAATGAAGAGAGAAACACAGAGAAAAAGGAGTAACCTTTGACAGGAGTTGTTCCAGTTGTGGTATGTATGGCTGTGTATTGATCTGCATTGGCTTTAGGAACTATAGAGAAGAGAGTCAGCGAGTTGCCGTTGCTTTTAAGTCCCACACAATTTTTTCTGGGGAAAGACAAGGAAGTTTCAAATGGATGTTGACCTCCTTAGGTCCCATAAGCAATGGAGATTTGCTTAGAGAAAGGGGTGGAGTGTTTCAACATGTATACGGTTAGAAAAAAAGTTCGGGACTCTATGATCCCATATGTAATCTTCTATTATGTTAATTTCCATTGTGCAAGTGTGTGTCTGTGTTTGAAAGAAAGAGAGGAAGTGTGTGTTTTTGTGTTTCACTATATTGTGCATTATGTATAATGTATCTTCCTGCTCTTCTTGTTCAGCTTGACCTCTTGACACGCTTGGTTGTGTCTTTCAAGTTATTGACCGACACAGCCAGTTTATCCCGATAACTATTTTAGAGAGTGGAACTTTTTATTTTTAAAAAGCTAAGCCATGGTTGGAATTAAAATAGACTTACATACACACACACACACACGCACACGGATACACAGCTCAGCAAGACAGCATCATTCTCACCCAGCACTTCTTTTTCCTGATAAGCTCAATCTCCCTAGGGACAAGTGCCTGTCAAAGACTTTGTCCAAACAACAAGAAGTCTACGGTTCATCAATCAATCTAGTTGTGACTTCATTATTTATTTATGGAACTTTAAAGCGCGTTATTTAAACAATGCGGGGTATGACGAAGGGGGAGCTGTACGAAAACAACAAAATGACAACCACACCAAAACCACCCGAGGGCACATGCCAACACATCGCATCAGTGTCATCCTTCCTCGCTTTGCCCCTGTGGGCTCACTGCTCAGCAGGTAGCCACACATGAATTCACACACACACAAACACGCACACACACTAATACTTACCATGTAATATTCTAAAACATTCATAAACCTTATAAAATTGCTCACTTGCACAGATGTACTAAAAATACACGAAGTCAATAGTTTTTTTCTGACAGCTATAGACTCACAAACTTACTTTCACCCTTAACACACACACACATACACGCATGCACTCAGAGACATATGCACCACACCCTCAGGCCCTGGAGACGGAAGCAGTGGCATCAGCGGTCTGATAGATGGATCCTGTCTCCTTGTGATCTCTGCTTGTCAAACAAGCGTCACACAAAGCCCAAACACAAATAAAAAGCACATGTACGGGGCACATGTCAGTTTGATAGGACCTCGCGGATGCCTTCCCATCCATCAGAGCCTAAGATGCTCATCCTTAGACTTGGAATGAGGGTGTTAACGTGAGGTTGTCAGGGTGTTTGGGCTATTGATGTATCTGGTTTGCAGACTAATAAGTTGAATGGTTATGTTTGGTTTCTGTTAGTGCTGTTATCTAGACCTTTTTTGTTAGTGACAAACATATTGATATGGCATTAATAGTGGTTCAGTATTGACCAGAGGAGGGCCCGAACAATATATCGGTTTGCCAATATCATCGGCCAATAGTGGTCTGTAGCAGAAATATCATTATTGGGATATATGTTTTCCCTTTAGCGCGGATATTCGAACTTTTTTATAGGGCTGGGAAAAACACTAAGACCAGTGATTTAAATTGATGTAATTACGTGGTTCAATCAGCAGAGAGTGATTCATTATTTAACAACTAATAAGTAGAGTTTTTATTTTTTAATCCACGGATGTTTGGAATAAGGTTTTTTAGGATTGAAAATATCCTGCATTCATTACATGTCATTGTCACATGTATTTGATAAACATATTCAGCCGAAAATTACAATATAATCAAATAAATCCCATATCGGAATTGTAAAATTTTTACTGGCCCAAAAATCCCACTCTGGTCCAGCTTAAGACCTGATTTCTATTATGTTTTTCCTAGTGTATGCTGTTGGAAAAGAGCAGGTGATACTTTGATTTTAACCCAACTATAGTTTGACTTCTTTGAATCTGAACACAAAAGTGTTGGTATAGCACAAGATGCCATCCACCACCACCATCCCCTTGCAACCCGACACTTACATACATCGTTCATTCCTTACTCATGCTTGATTTGACACCTACTTTCGGTTCCAGTCGTGAATCCGTCCCCTAAACCTAGCAAGTGCTCACTTCACACCTGAAAGTCACAGGCAAACCCCAAAGACAGCCAACTTGTCCAACAACACAGCGCAGCACCTTACTCATTCCTGGTAGACAGCCCAAACCAGACCACAACAAAAAACGAGGGAGAGCCCACCTTTTGTTTACTATTCTCAAAGGTGGATCACTGGCCGGGCCCGGTAAGGGATTGTGACAGAGGTGATGTCTAAATTAATCATTCATGCTCTTTCACATGGGCTACAGTAACAGCCCTGAAATATTAATGACAGCTGCAGAATAAATTTGATTCCCTTTTCTCTCTGATTATAATCCACAGGCGCGCTCACACACACATGTTTATTTATGCCCTGGAGATGAGGTATGGGGTCACTATCTGGAGTTTGTCTGCACACATCGACACACACACTCATATACTCCTTCCCTCTCCCTCTTGCCACTTGCACTTGTGTACCACCTCATTGTTTTGGAATATGTACATATTTTTCACGTGCGGTGAGCGAGTGGGCTATACATTATACATTATATACTTGTACCGTCTAGGTATGATATACTGTATGAATACTGTGCAGCTGGCAGGCAGGGTTATTTGTTTGTTATTTTAATTAGATGAGGGGCCTTCTTTGTACTTTTTTTGGAGAGCATGACCTGAGTGCAGTAAAGAGGGTGTAGGATGTGTTGCCGTGTTCCCACCTCATGTTGGAAATTCAGTTTACTGTCTTGAACTGATCTGATTTGCAAACTGAGACAGACCTCCGCTCAGGTGGTGCCACTTTTGGATTTATTAACTCCACTATCTTTTTTGGACAATTTCACACAATAAATCCCTGCAAATACTTACAAGATGTAGCACTGACAATGAAACAAGTTTCCAATGTTGTTAGCTTGAAGTCAGATCAAAAAAATCATATGGAAATGACCCCATCCTTGGTTGCACCCACTTAAAAACCGAGCAAAGGAGTGAAGGTTGTCTGTCATAAAACGTCTTGGGATTTGTTTTCCCCTCCTCAGACATCATTGCTGTAAGACTAACTCACAGCAACATAACCTGGCCTGGGTGCACAGATATCTCTCAACATGTCATTGCAGATCTGCCTTTCTCTGTCACCTCCTTATACCCCTTTTCTCCCTATTCAACCCTTGCTTCCTCTTCTGTAATGCGAGATGCTGAACAAGCCAACAGAACAGAACCCAGGCTATTTCTCAAAAAAGTAATCTGGTTCTGGCACGAATATAAACAGACTTCAGCCCCGCAACAAACTCATACTAGACATTTAAATATTTCCAATAAAAAGGTGCTCATTAGGGAAAATGTCTCACAAAAGGTTAACATGAGCAGCAGTTAAGCTTTGAGTTAGTTTTACTGGTTGGTCTTGCAGTAAAATGTTTCTTAACAGTGACTTTGTAGAAGCATTTATGTAAAAAGTTTCCTAGTAGATTTGCTTTCATCCTTGTTGTTTGTCTCCTTCAGCTCTTGTTTGGACAATCAGACAAGCAACGGGCCTAATTGCACATCATTCAGCTGTCATCTCCTCTTGTCTGTCAGCTCCCCAAGTTTGCTCATTTATATTCCTCAAAGTGAGCTAATGCTGTTGTCTGGCCTGTCTTCTCACACGCTGTCCATTTATCAAAGATTATTTTGCTGCTATTTAGAGGTAGAAATGAAAGTTTCAGGTTACGATCTGATTTGATTTATTTGGCATCAATCCCTGTGGGTTCATTTTTTCATTTCTGTCATTCGTTAGGGCCACCAGAGGTATTCAAGCTAATGTGGGTTGGTTTTAACCCTCTGCAGGTGCTTCTGTGTGTGACACTATATAGGCATCAATTTTAAGCTTGCAAGGCTGTCAGGTAATTTTAGACTAATCTATTTTAATAAAATGTCCTGGCAGTGATGTGTATTTTGTCATGTCATGCCCTGTGGAGTTACACTCAGTCATGTGTTTATGTTTACATTAAGGCTGTGTATATTTAAGATGTGGTCCATCACATAATCTGTTTTTCCTGCCTGTCTTGGTTGTGTTCAGCCTCGTCTGGCTCTGCCAAAGTGTGCTTGCCACTCTGACATGACAGCGACCACGACGTCACGCTCTGTTTGAGGTAGAAAAATATCAGTCGAGAGATGTTTACTTTCTTTTTTTTCTGTGCAAGCAGGCATGCACACAATTTCACATGTCTGACGGAGTGTATGTGAGGGTTCTGTACAAGAAAATTTGTGCGTTGATGTGTGTATTTGTATATTTGTGTGTGTGATCCTAATGATGCCTTCCTCCTCGACTCTATTGGGCTGTCAGCACGGTGCTGGTGACTGTCACACACACCGGCCCCCCTCCAAATCTTGCTGAGATAGGTCATTTTTCAGTGTCAGGACAGACGATTCACGTTGGCACCAGATAGATCCGGGACACGTTGGACTCATTATTCTCTGTTTGCATGTGTCTGCTTTATACAGAAATACAAGTCGACGTGTGCAGAAAGCTTGAGCTGAAAAACCTATAGCACTTCTCAGTGCTTTGTTACCATTAGCCCAATCAAACTGTATTGCTGTGTAGCTCAGGTGCAGTACAAGTATGAAAGAACTATCCAGCATTCACACAATCAAGAACTGTCTGTTCTTTGTTTTTCTCTTTTCTGCTTTTTTTTTTTTTGGAATTTAGGGTACACAGAAATCTCATAGAAATTCAGATATGTAAATTCCATAAAGAAATACAGTACTGTCTTAGTGTTATTAATGGCGTCTGACCTATATGGGATTTTTGAGGCAGATGCTGATACCGATATTAGGGAGTAAGAAAATTCCATATATATCAGCCTATATAACACATATATTTTTAATATTGGCTGGACGCGATTATCAAATATTTGTGAGAAAGATATGTAATGGAGGCAGGATATTTTACATTTTAACAAATTAACTAGCCAACTTATTCAAACATCATTGCACTAAACAGGAAGCTCATCACTAATTAGTTATGAAAAAAACAGACCACCCTCTATTCACTAGTCCAAGTATTTTTTCAGGGCATACTAAAAAAACATATTTGCCACTACTGAAATGTCTGTGATAAGCCAATATCGGCCAATAATATCAGCAAACGTAATCTCGCTGGGCCCTAGTTATCAGCAGTGTGAGGACATACTTTTAGTGGGAAGGATGAATACATCGGGGTCCCAGAAGAGCACATGCAGGATTTTTTTTCCTACATTGAGATTTCATGTCACTCTGTAGTTGTAATAGTTATGTTTTATGTCTTTTTGTATTTCTGTCTGCCTTATTTTTGCCCGTCATCCTCTCTTCTCCGATATTATGTTGTTGTTTTTTAAAAAATCTGCTTCTAATCTCCTAAAACCACGTTGCTTCTTATCCATTTCTCTTTTAATATCTCGCACTCTTACCAGGCTTCCTCACTCTGTCTCTCCTCCCTCCCTTTTGAAAGGGTGGGTGACCATGTGGGCAAACATGTGGCAATGTAGGGGTCAAGGCCTGTGCCCCTGGAGCGTGGTATTTTAATCTGGGCTATTTGTAATGACAGGCCTCCTATGAGCGCAAGGAGTGGCAGGTTGAGAGGCTCTGACAGGTTCTAATCGCTGTCAGGAAAAGTAGCTGAAGAATGTGCCAGCTACACCCTCCCCTTCCTGTTCTGTCTCCATAGGCTGTTGTTCTCTGCTGTCTCTGTGTCTCTCTGTGTGCTTCTGTTGACTTGTATTTCCTAGAGATGAGTGAAGGGTCTTCGTCTCCCCTTATTTTCCTTCCTCTTCCTCTTTCTTTATTTTGGCTGGCATCCAGTAGCATATACCTGCAAGTGTAATTCCTTTGTCCTTTCACCTTCCCTTCGTTTTCTGCTCCCTCTCCATAGAGCCCACCTCCTCTTTTCCACCACTCTGTGGACAATTGTTGACATTCCTTGTCAGCCTGTCCTGGTATGTCCCAGAGTCAGTGACAACCTGCCTGGTTTACTTTTTACTCTTTGCCACAGCAAATTTCGCCAATATGTAATAAAAGAAAGGATGAACAAATTTTATTATTAAAAATATGACTTAAATTCCAAACTTAGACATTTGCACAACTGCCATGACTTTTCTCCTGTAGAATGCAAATGACTTTAAATGAGAAAAAGCCCTCACATGTAAAATTCTTTAACTGCCATGTCTTATAAAGTCCAGCAAAAAAAAAGTTACAATGAAAATTATGTCAGTTTTTATCATTTGACCATTTATATTTGGTAGAGATTTAATATTTTTCAGTGAGGTGTTTCCTGTCCTGTAGACCAAAGGGTTTGGTCCTTATGATCACATTTCCTCAAAACTCAAAAGCCCACGCATTCACAGTCTGTTACATGCTAGATCATTTCAGACATACAGAAAACACATTTAAGAGAATTTTCAGTTTTGATTGCAATTTAATTTCATTATCATCTAGTAGTTTGCTTTTGTGTGGCCTCACTGTAATGACAAGAGGTAGGAATGTAGTTTGTCAATTAAATACAGTGTAAGAAAAAAAAGTGTTGTGCCAAGTAATAGATGCTGCATACACAAAGTATTGTACAATGGAGGGACAAGTTTTCGTTGCAGATAGAAAAAAGCAAAACAATAAAATGAAATCCAAACTAATGTGGACTAACATGAAGTTAAACTAAAAGTAGAAAAGTATAGAGAATTAAAACCATGAAAAATCACGTTTTACATTTGTGCTCATTCTGTTTTTTATAGTTCTTACTGTACAACTTATCAAGCACTAACATAGCAAGTAACTTAATCTATTCTACCATACATTAAAATGAGGAAACCCAAAATCTGTAGATGCATTTTTAAAAAATGCAGATTTTTACGTTATTTTTCTGAATATCTGAGAAACCTAGTCAAAAATGTAGGTTGCTGAAACACAATGACCTATATGATTTGGTGTTTGACCCATTTGACTTACCATACTGACACTCAACTCCTTTTCACACTGTTAATGTTTAACTTGTATGTTACATTGCTGCTAATAGAAGGGTTAAACACAAGTAGTAAATTCTTCATTTGCACACTGAAGGACTAAATTATCAGCAAAAAAAGTCAAAAAACAAATATAAATGTACCTCCAATAAATACGAGGTGGCCAATAGAACTTTTCAGGTTCAACACAAACTTGCTGCTCTGCCTCTCTTCTCCTTTGGCACAGGACAAGGGTGGACAGGCTTTGCCCAGGTGCCGTCTGTGCCATTGGCGCTAAAGCGAGGAGAAGCTGGCACACTTTGGGTATGGCTGCAGCCCCTTCTTCCTCAAAGGCTTGCTTCGTCTCCCTTCTTTCCCCTCACGGTCCCTGCTGCTCCATAGCCCAGGGAGCTCATTAGGCCAGACTTCCTCTTCATTTAATCCATTTTTCATAGCCTAAAAAACAGTCCCTGATCTTAAAAATCCTGGCTAATTTAAGCCTGGATGTTGGGGAAAAGAGTAAAAATATCATGAAAAAGCAGGGCCGTACATGCTTTTTTATATTTGCGATGTCAAAATTAAATGTTTTTTGTAGAGTAGCGTTATGGCCAGAATGGGAAGCTGCTAATGTTAACTGTTCTTGAACAGAATTTTAGACCCCTAGTAGACAGCATCCTATTCCATCCTCTTCCTTGCCTGTTGTCTGTAGGTCTTGGGGTCTTGGGGGAGACCAGTGCGTTAACTTGGCCTAATGAAAACATTGGTAATAACATGCTCCCTCTCTGTGTTCCTTTAATTATGTATCTCCAACTGGATACCAGAAGGCCCCTGTAGGCTTCCGACTCCACTTGTTGTGGAAGTGAAGTTTCATTTGTAACTCGGATCCTGGTGTGGAGCTTCTGCACAGGGAAACATTCTCGTTCTTTTCCTCATGGTTGTTCTTTCCCTGAAACTCCCTGGATCTCTCAAAAAATCACGTGATTTTTATCTCAGTTACTTATTGATCAAGAGAAACTTTACTGTATATGAAAGGAATAATCAGAAGTATTAGTACATGCAGTGTCTGCAGAGATGTCTTCCAATGTTGATCTCCACAGTAGCATCTCCTATCCAATAGAGATACTACTGTGGAGATCTAATGTATAATTAGATCATTTTTGCTCTCTGCTTATGCCTTATTACATTTTACATAATGTTCACAGAAACACCGTCAAAGTTAACACCCTCGAAAGTTGTCCAAGGCACTGTCCTCTATCTCTCTCTAAAAGGACGGAGCTTTTTTCTTCCCTGTTCCAGGCAACCATCACAGCATTAATATACCTCCCAGGTATAAAGTGTTGATGAGTGCCTGTCTCCTCAGGCTGACACTTATTCCACCAAAGGTCTCGGAGTGAGGGGGGGGGGGGGG
>JAQLOL010000014.1:9463521-9498329 GCA_029783665.1 Naso thynnoides
CATTAAAAGGCCAGTACCTCACCTACTCATAAGTTCAACATTCATAAATCCATTATCAAGTGTGCTGTTAAAGAGCAATCAACAAACGGCATAAAAAAAATCCAATTTTTAGGACACGCTTGTGAATTAATAGTGATGTCTTTGACTCCTGAATCCTTTTTTGCCCGTCCTGCGAAGTTACAGTTCCTGACTAACATGCACTAGAGTTTGCTATTATTTTAAGCAACCTGTCATAACACTGCTGAGCCCCCAGATGCTACATGCCCCCCTGTGACCCAGCACTTGGCACCTCTTTATTTTGAGCTATAGCTCAGTGCGAAGGCGCTAGCCTCATGGCCTGTGGGCTCAGCATTACAAATACATCCCAGTGTGGGTACAACTTTGATGGAGGTGATGAAAGTGTGTCACCAGGCAGTTGTAGACTTGAGAAGTCCTTAAAAAAAAAAAGCTTCTCTGAAAGTGTAGAAAGACAGGTAACTTTATTCACCTGAGAATCACAAGCGTACAAGTTGACTGCTGTGTGTGTGGTGTGTGTGTGTGTAATGTGTGCGTTTGTGAGTGAGTGATACAGAAAGCTTGATAGAGAGAAATTTTATGGTCTAACATTTATCAGGCTCCTCCTTACTTCCCCTCAGCCCTCCTGTGGGTTTCCACAACGCGTTTTGTTGAAGTGTGTGGCTTGTGTCCGCACGCGATTGTGTGTGGTAACATTCAAAATTTGGTCGGTCTCAACTGCTTAATGAAAAGGAGCCTCAGAGCACACTGCCACCGCCAGGTCTTGTACCCTTTCAGCTCTGGGGACGCAGCACAGAGAGAGAGACAGATTCCTCGGACAGAGTGTAACTGCTCTGAAACAGCTCCTGTAAAATAGATGATGCCTCCAATTAAATGTGTCCGTGGACAGGAGAAAGTTGAAGGCTGTGGAGGTTTGGGTGGCTTTTGAATTGGCTTTTCTGAGCTGTTTATGTCCTGAGTCAGACTAGGCAGAGATGAGCAGTTTATATTTGCATTTTACACAGCATTCTAAATGATTATCATTCTTAAAGCATCTGATAATAAATGAATCTTTCTATTTGGGAAGTAAAGAAGTGTGACTTTAATTCATTTCTTTCTGTAAGACGTCTGAAACTAGTGAAAAATGTCCCAAACTCTTTTCATAAATCAAAGATGATGTCTTCAATTGCTTATGCTGTTCAACCAACATATCACAAGGCAAAAACATACATTTGACCGCTAAAAGAAAGTCGACATCTTCATAATTAAGTGAGTTTGATCATTAATGAGCTAATTTTGGCATTTTTGCTTGAAAACTGGCTGAAACCATTAATCAATTTTTGTACAAGGGTCAAAGCAGACAAAAATGTTTCAGTCCAACACTGTTGGGCAGATTTTTTATTGCGTTTTGTAGCATTGCAGATTACATTACTACCTAAACCAGTAAAAATAATTGCCCAGTGAATATATTTTCCTCCATCTTATCATTATTAGAAAAATTTTGAAGTCTTTAGCAAAGATAAAAACCGAGCAGACTGTGCGATGTCAGTTTTATGTCTAATTTGTGATCCAAATGTTTTTTTTCCCCCTTCAACATAATTTATGTCAGTAACTTTTCTATACTAATTCTTTTCTACAGTTACATTAGGGGAATGAGTTAAATTAAGGCTCTGTGGTGCTGGTGTGAGTGTAGTGTAATGGAATAATGGGCTTGTTAAATGGACCTTGGGGGATGGGGATCTTTAACAAGTGAGTCAGAGCAAGGCCTCTGGGCCAGGGTTATTTAAATTGTTAATAGCTGTTTAAACAGGAGGGGAATATTTTATACACTAACGAGCAACAAGTCAGGGGCTTTAACAGGAAATTATTTCTCCTCTCCTGCTTTGTTTTTATGAACTATGCATTTAGCATTTTGAGAAATCCTTTTTAATACCTCACATTTTTACCCCATACTATTCGTTTTGATTTTGAGTGCTTGAATATAGTGTAGAAAATTGCATAAAGAATGTTGAAAATGCAAAACCTTACTCACCAATGTGCAATGTAGGGTCAGTGATTTCCAAAAAATCCTGCATCAACATGAGCTAAGGAACCAGTTCACTGTATTTTGTCCACAGTTTTAGGGTGGAAGACTTTGTCTACATTATGGTGATTAAAAGGTTTATTCCATTGTGGGAGAATTTGTCACTTAAGTGACTTTGTATTATCTTTCTACATAATTTTGGGGGATTTTAATTCCATATGTTTTGCCATTTTTTGCCCATTCAGTTCTTTCCTCTCAGTAATTAATGAAGTTTTAAACAGGCCACAGGACAGAAGGACTTAAATAAGATGAATGGAAATGTAGATACACGCCAGAGAGTGAGTAATGCCAGGGGGGATACAAGATAAAGACAATAAACACCATGCATTCCCTTGGGAGGTGTTATGAACGCCTCTTAGGGCTCAGCAGGGTGGGGGAAACCCAGAAAGGAGTCATGAAAGATTTCGGAGCCCTTAATGACCGCACAACCAAAAAAAAAAGTCTGTTTTAGCAAGTTGTGATGAAACTTCGCAAGTCACCTGATGTGGTAACTTCACTGTCATATGGTTTGTTTTTAATGTTCATTTCTATTATCCAAAATTTGTTTACCATCTTGTGTATTGAGGCATTTCTTTTCGATTGCAGTTGTGCATTGTAGCTCTCCTCTATAGTAGCAAGGTTGAAAAAATATGAGATTTTCACAAAAAACTGAATGTTACTATGAAAAAATGTATATTTGTTCATTAAGTTCATTCAGCAGCTGTTACATTTGTAAGGGGCTGTCATTTGTATCTGGAAACTCTGTCCAAGCTTCTCAGCCTTGAAAACGCACAGAGCACTTCTGAAAAGCTTGGTGTCATATCATTTTTTAAATCGCATCAGGTATGTGCTCAATTGACGGAAACCTGAATCCACTTTTGTTCCATTCTTGTTCACTGAGAGGTGGCTTTTTGCTAAGGCTATTACGTCATTTTCCTCATGTTTTTGTTTCAGTTGTTTAACAAAACATACCTTAACAGAATGTGTGTAATGATTGTTCAGTTCTTTGGCCAAGCTCTCATTGAAGGCCTTTTCTCCCACCACCTCATCCATCTTTTTACACGTCGCAAGCCTTTCCAATAATGCACTTGCCATCAAAAAAATATCTGCTGCTGCGGTTCTTGTCACACTCATTTATTTGAAAAGAAAAACAACAACCCTGACAGAGATGGATAGATGTGCTTATTTGTCTCTTTAACAGAAGATTTCCGCTACAACTCCCTTCCTGTTTATCCCTTGTTCTTCTCCAATGGGGATGGGGGAGGGCTTGTTTTTTTATGGTTATTAATACCTGCACTCAGACTTTTAATCTGCCCTATTTGTCACATGTGACTGTCTGACTGCACTGTTTAATCTGGGTATCCTTCAATCTGTCTCGTCCCAGATTAGAAATTAATGAAGGCAGGAAAGAGACACATTTGAATCAGTTACAGTGTAGGGGGGTAAAAGGGATGGGATGAATGGGAGACGAATGTTGTTCATTTGACAGTGCTTTTCTCTTTTTTTCGACTTTTCCCTGATCCCCCTCATCTGTCTCTCCTTCTCTATCTTTCCTTCTGTTTCTCTCTCTCTCTCTTCTCTTGTTTAGCTGCCAGATGTAGCCCATTTTTGCACTGCTCCCCCCCCAAACAGGCGCTCAGCACGTGGGCCCTTTGGTGTGCGGCACCTGTGTAGTGTAATACAGTCAGCAACTGCGTTGTTTATTCCGGATTTGTTTGGTGCGCTTGAAAGCCTGTCTTTGATCCATGCAAAGATTCTTCACTTCTTTTCCTTTTTTTCCCTGATTCATCGTCTACCTCCCTCATTTTTAAAAGCTAATGCTGTAGCAGTATGGTTACATTGATGGCAGCAGTGGGTTTTTGTGGTGGTAGATGCAAGGCGGGGGGGGGACTTATTTGGTTTATCTTTTTTTTTCTTTTCCTCGTCCGCGACCCAAGGGATAGGAAAATGACAGTGACCACTGACAAGCTTGTCAGGTGCCTTGTCGGAGATGTTTTAAACTTGTTTTTTAATGTGTTTACATCTGCAACTGACGAGAGGCATTTAAAAAAGAATGGCTTAATGAATATTGCATTGGCTGAGTGGACCCGTCTGGCAGGCTGGATGCCGGAGTATTGTTGCCAGGAACTTCATGTCTATTTACTTCAGCATTTTGAGAAGGTTTGAAAAGCTCTTCCCATAGCTACAGTATTCTACTATCTGCCCGTCTGACACTCCCTCTGAGTTATCGGCTGTACAGGATGTGTCCAATACTTTCCTCAGTGAATGTATACAGAAGGCTCTTTTGTATAAAAAGACAGAGTGGATCTAGGTAAAAAAACAACAACAATTATTTCACATTATTCCAACTGAGACAAAGCTGAAAGAGACAGAAAGGCAGATAATAGAGTCTTTTATAACTCTTGTGAGACATCACTTGTCCAAAAGAGAAAACAAGTCATTAGAGGCTGCTCTTAATATTTCAGATACTCTTTTCAGTTGTACAAGTGAAGCCATTTTCCATTCTTTTTTGATTTGTTAGTTTTATGATCAGTTTAACCTTTCTTTTGGTTAATGTCAGACTTGACTCTCTTACAGAACAAGTGGGTCAGGAGATTCTCGCCAACCTGCACAGTGACCGTGAGAAGATCCAAAGAGCCAGAGAAAGGGTGAGTACATACATGTCAGCTGAACACACTCATCTTTTCCATCTAACAAGTGTTTGTGAGAATGTAAAGGTGTTACAACAGGTTAGCAACCATGAAGGCACAGACCACTTTCTCCAGTGTTTACAAACACAAACATGGCACACATGCACATATACACACACAGTCTTCAATAAACTTACACCTGTGCGCTCACTATGTGAGCAGAATTGTTTTTAAAGTTACTGACTGTAATTATTTGTAAGTAGCATTGTTTTGCAGGCCCCAACCAATATGGGATTTTTGTGGCCAATGCAGATACTGATGTCAGCGAGCAAGAAAACTCTGATATTTCATCAATCGGCTAATATAATACATATATATAATATCAACTGCATGTGGTAATCAAGTACTTGTGACAAAGATACGCACTTGAGGAAGGATATCTTACATTTTAGCAAACTTTATTCCAAATATGTGCGCACTGAACAGTAAACACCTCAACTATTACTTAATATAAATAAATACCGGACACTCTGCTGGACAAACTACGCAATTACATCAGTTTCAAATCACTAGCCCAAGCTTTTTCTATGACCTTAAAAATAGTTCTAATTGTGGCACATTTCGGATAACATATACACTGATATGATATATCTGCGATAGGACAATATCAGCCAGTATTATAATTGGTAAACCAATATGCCGGTCAGCCCTACTGTTGTGCATGCAAAGAAATATTTTTAGTCACGAGTATCACCTCACAATTTATAAATATGAATGTATTTTATTTGTTTAATTAGAGCTAAAATGTCGAGCATGTCATGTCACATCTCTCGTAAAGAAGTCAAGCTGCTCTTGGATTCCTATTGTTGGCTCCTGTACATCTTTCTCCAAGACTTTCCCTCTTCTCATCTGCATGAGGTTACCTTTGCCAGCTGCCATCCTTCCTCACCTCTGCTCCTTTACTTCTCAGTCCTTCCCAGTTTCCCTCAGAGAGGGCCCCCCCAAAAAAACCCCTTAGCACTGCCCCTCCTTTCACCCGACGAGCCAAACAGACAGGTAGGCAGACACAGAAAAGACCAAACACAGGAAGGGGGCCCAGCCCTGACGGCACCCTCAACACAGAATGCTTAAAGACCACAACATGGCAGTGAGCCTCGCACAGGCGATTTCAAAGGAAATCAAACATCTCCTTTCAAAACGGTCCACGGTGTCTACTGAGAGTACCTGCTCTCTCTTTCTTTTGCTTTCTGTCTCTCTCTCCCCTCTTCCCACGAGTCTTCTTTGCTTAACCCCCCCATCACATCACACACACACATACACACACACACACATGCACACGCAGGCCTTTAAAGGCAGTTTGCAGAGCGAAAGTGAGGGGAAAAGAAATCAAGATGTAAAGACGGGATTTTTGCATTAAAGAGATAGAAGGTATAGAAGTATAGTGTGAGCATAAATGCCATCACATGAGTATACAAACACACACAGGTTTGTACACACGTACAAATATGCACATGCAAGCACACACACAAACTTCTATGCACAGCAGGGGGCGTGGCCTTTTGTTTTGCTTTAATGGTACAAATAGAAGTCAATGGAAGGTTTCAACACTGGGTCAAAGCAGTATGTTCCCAACTCCGAACCACTGAGTGGATTGAAGATTGCAGTTGCTTCATTTTGTGGGACAGTTCATACAGAGTCCAACAATTAGCAGGGGGTAATATTTTAATATTTGTTTCACAAAAAATAGCATTTTACATCCTTAAATCAATAAATATGTTGCATAAAATGATTTATTTGTGGGTATAAATCCATTTCAGGGAACAGTATCAGCAGCATGTGTGCACGAATTATTCATTTATTCCCTCACAGAGATAGTTCATGCCCCTTAAAATCAGAAAAGAAAAAAAGAAGTCAGCAGTTATCGTGATCATCATCTATGATCTGTTTGAATTGTTTGTGCATCTATCTTTAACCACAAATTAAACCCCATGGATGAGGTCATTTTCCACATTGAAACCCTTCCCAAAATTAACAGTCCAACTACAACAAGCTGTAATAAATAAGGGATGAGATAAGTACAGGGTAACATTTAGTAATTTCAGAGCACCAGTTATAAAAATATGATAATTAATCACTTAATTTGAGAAAACAGATTGTCAATTTCTTTCCCCCTTTATTAGCTCAGTATGCTTACAAAGTTTTATGTCTAAATAATAATTGCATCTTCATTTTGCATTTTTTTTAACCGCAGCAATGAACTTCACCCCTTTTTTTTGCCAAATGCTTTGGTAACATATAAGTCCTTTGAAGAATCTCATGCTTTTGAGCTGTAAATTAAAATGAAGGATCAGAGAACACCGCTTATTCTTGCCATAAAGACAAACGCTGTTAATTTTTATCTGACTGCACTAAAATTTCAGTCAGTTTGCATTTCATGTCATAGAGGAAAGTGTGAGATTTAGTGAGAGGCTGTGGAGAGAGAAAGAGGAACAGGAAGAAGGAATGATTCAGACATGTATTTTAGGAGAAAGTGGGAAGTATCTGGGGGACAGATCTGTAGATCGAGGCAGACATCAGGCAACTGCAGGACTTGTTGTCTTTGCCAGAGGGCCCAAACCCCAGGTCCCCCTCCTCCTACCCTGTACCACATGTATCCTTGGCTCTCGCAGCCTGCATCGCACCAACCCAGGGTGCCAGAGGGTGGGAAGGAAGGATGAAGGAAGAGGAAAAAAGTAGCAGTAAAGTAGGGAAGGGAAGCAGGCAAGAGGGATGAGCCAGAACAAACAGAAAAAAGAGAGATGCTGGAACCATTGCAGAGTAGAGGAAGGTTGGAAGTGAGGAATTAAAAATAGAGTAGAATACAGTATAATAGAGTGATGAGAGTGGACTGTGTGAAAATGATTGTATTGGTAAAGCAGTTATTATCTCAGAGAGCGGCGAAGATGAATGACTCCCTGCTGACTTTTGAGAGAACCTCTGCAAAGGTCCTTCCCCACACTCCCTCATCATCCTCCAGAGCTGCGTTAGTGACAGCTCACCTAGTGCAGTGTCAGCATTTTCTACTGTCACACTCACACCTTGTCGGCAACATCTCTGCCAATTCCTTTTCCCAGTGAAGGTCCTTATACCTCATAAGAGGATGGAATGAAAACCTGTCTATGACCCCTGAGAAAAGAAAAGGCAAAGAGAGAGAAAAGAGAAGATGGAGCGAGAAAAAGGAAAATATCCAAGGCAGTTAGCCCTGAATAGCCATGATCATTATTTCAAGTGGGCCTTCAAGGACTCCCTGTGCTTGCAATGTATGTCAAAAGTAAAGAGCTTGTCACACTGTTTTTCCTGCACTATTCTAATGTTTGCTTTGCAGCAAGATCCGCAGAAGGCTGCTGTTAACTACATGTTTTTAGTTAGGAGGTTTGCTATGTGTTTTTAAAATGAAAGCAACAAACAGAAGTTATTCATGAGTAAACCTAGCAGCTTTTTAAAAGGAATTTAAATGTATTGTAGAGGAGGTTTTCGCTGGGAGGTGTCTCTAGACAAGTGAACCAGTAACCTTAATGTTAGAACAGCAAACTTCTAATCTGCACGTCTGACTTTAGCTTGCAACCAATAACTTTAGGTGGAAAGATTAAGTGTCAAAGTTTAGAGGCTCTTCCTAAATTGCCTGTACCTTGCCTGAAGGCCAATGATAAAAGGGCTGTGCAACACAAAGATTACAGTAGTATTGTAATGACTTTAATGTTGTGCAGCAATTCGAATTGGTAAATATAGATATGGGTATATGTACAGCAGCTCCCAATGCTATTCATCCATCTCACTGTTGCCGATATATATGTTCATTGTCAGTTTCCTTATGTATAGAACAGAAAAATTATGGGGTTAAACCAATTTTTCTTTGCATTGTTTTTTTCTTACTTGATTTCATTCTTTCTCCTTTAATTGTACAACCCTGATTCCAAAAAAGTTTGGATGCTGTGTAAAACGGGAATAAAGCAAAGTGTGATAATTTGTCATCCTTTTTGACATGGACTTCATTGTGTCATAAGTTCAGACAACTTGTGACAGGAGCAAGAAAAGACTGAGAAATTTGTGACAAAACCTCCGAAACACAGCACATTCCACAAACAGGTTCACTGGTAACAGTTGATAGTATCATAATTGGTTATAGAAGGTTCAAGGATGGTGCAAGGTTCCTCTCTTTGTGAAACAGGTAATTACATGAAGGATATTACCACATGAGCTCGGGAACACATAAAATTGTTGTTGATTACAGACAGTTCATCTACAACTGATTACATTTTTTTTCTTATTTATGTTTTTAGATTTTTGTAGGCACTATATTGTGTCGTCAGAAGACGTTTTTGTACTCTTTCTGGATTTTGTAGAGTTGATGGATCAGAATGGAAAATAAATCCTGTCTTTCTTTTACCCCCCAGCTGAGAGAAACAGACGCCAACCTGGGCAAGAGCTCTCGCATTCTTACCGGCATGCTGAGAAGGTAAGAGGCAGGTAGGGACCCTGTTTCTGCACCTCTCTGTTTGCATCGTACTCTAACTGTGCTGCTCGAAGTTATCACCACTTAATAAAGTTTATAATTAGATCAAAATTACCCATCCTTTCTGTCCCCATTTATACTCAGTCGTCAACACTGCGTTGCTGTCGGCCACATTGCTTTCAATCACATTGCTTAACCAGAGAAAACAGGTTTTGTTGGATAAACAAATATATCTGCACATACTAAAATGGAGAAATGAATACAAAATGTTTACATATCAAAGAAAGGTTTGTAGTTCCATTACAATCCATCACCTGTGGTCGCTAGATAGATTGTGCAACTGGGATTTGATGCCATTTTTAGGTACTTTTTCTGCAGTTAAATGACCTCAGACATTTTTAGGAGTTATGTTTACTTTGAGAATTTGTGAATTTACTCTTTGTTTGAATGAACTAAACTGGCATATAATGTAAAGGCTTATTCTGTTACATGTAGTGATATTAGTGTTAGTTGACTTGGTAGACTGAGAAAATACTGTGCTGCCCTCTGCCAGCATAACATCCTGCAGAAAAAGACTAGAAAAGACAAGTGCACACTGTGCATGTCTCCATTCTTTTCCTCTTTTTGCCTTTGCTTTTCAAAAAAATGCACTAACAACCCAAACTCCACTTGCATTCTTTATCTCTCCTGCTTTGCTAGTTTATGCAAAAGGCAGCTTCCAACAATCACACCAACAAAGGCATTCACGGGAAAATATTTCAGTAGTCCTTGCATTATGGTTTGCACCCACCACCTAGTACACACATGCATGCACAAAGTTACACACACACACACACACACCGTAATGTCTTGTCACATCTC
Organism: Naso thynnoides; assembly: GCA_029783665.1. NCBI lineage: Eukaryota > Metazoa > Chordata > Actinopteri > Acanthuriformes > Acanthuridae > Naso > Naso thynnoides. The sequence goes on from JAQLOL010000014.1 coordinate 9,473,561, forward strand.
CATTTCATAAAGTGCCTGTGTGCCTACCCCTGAACCGTGACGCCACGGTTTTGTTTCTCGCTTCCTCTTTCTAGTTTTTTTTTTCTCTCCCTGTCGCCCACTGTGGATTTTGATTAAGAGTAATATGTAAATGACACCGACTAAATGTAAAATCCTGGGGCCAGGAAGGAAGTGCCAATTGAAATAGATGCTTCAGTGCCTGTAGACAATTTGGAGGGCGGCACACGGGGCGGCCGGCGGTTACTAGAGAGGGAAGGCCTGAGGAGGGCTGTGACGCCGACTGTAACCAATATTTCTGCATATGTCTCCATTTTGTCAAGTCTGATTATGAGAAGAGGAGGAGGAGGATCGCGGGGGGGTCAACCCCGCCTGGCATGTCACCCAAAGCTGTCCAGAAATCATTCATCATTCCCTCCTCCTTCCCTCTCTTCCTCCCTCCACCCCCTCTGGTGCTGAAGTAAATAACACACTTATTTCAATATTATCATATTAATGTTAAAGTTCAGCTGTCACCTAATGGGAAGACTTAATCAGACGTAGCACGTAGTACACACAAACACACACACACACACACACACACACTCCAGCCCCCTCTCTTGACGTGCCTCTCCTCCTCTGGTTAGCGCCCCGCTCAAATCAGGATTTATGAGGGCCTTCCAAAGCGGGGGCTTGGCTGTGAGCCTCTCTGACTACCGCCCGCCTTTCTGCTTGATGGGAGCAGCACTACATACACCCCCGCCTTTTCTTTTACAAAAACTAATTTTTTTTTCTTTTCGTCTCTTCACTGTTTGAGTAAAAGAAAGTGTGTTTTGTTGTAAGCTTGTGAGCTGGAAACGTCAAATCTGAACTCATTTATAACCAGAGATATAGAACTGAGAGCGAAAACTGAGTTCGGGATGGTTCAATGATATCTCACCCCCCCGCCTCTTTTTTAGGCTATTCTTCCTCATTTCACCACTCATTTCATTATTTGCTCCCCTGGTTTTCTGTCTTTTGATTAATTGTGTATTTGTGCACGATATCAGAGCAATTGTAGTGTCTTTACACTTGTGTTGGACTGGGAGGCTGGTTGGTTTGTCGTTCTTCACTTGTTTGTCTCAGCTATAGAGGCGGTGCATTGCTTTAGGTCCGTCATGAATATGTAAAAGTGAAGTGAACCTTTCCTGTTATAATATTATAACCTCTGCACAAATGAAACAAACCTTAGGTGAACAAAGATACTCAAACAAGCACAGGACGATAAAAAAATGTATCTCTTATTTTTACCATTACCATAATATGTCTGTCCAGGCCATGAGGTTTGAACAGTTGTTTTACATCAAAAGCACAGATTGATATAATATGTTTCCATCATACTGTAATCTTGAGCAAGTACATAAATCCTGCAGCAATTTTAAGATGATTGCTAACTGTCAACACTTCGTCCTTGATCCCTGAACAAACAGACTTTATGGTGTTTGTGGACGGATGGACAGATCTATTATGATCCTCAGGATAAATGTGTCCTTTTGTCATTGTTGATGAAGATTCCTTTAAACTCACACCTCTTCCTAAAGTGCATTTATGGCCTGGTGGTTATCACCTCAGCTGAGAAACAATTAGACACTCATTAAACTATCTGTCAGGGTTCAAGAAAGCCTATTAACTTAAGGACTATGAGAGTGTCACTTAAATAAAGAAATATTCTGAGGCACACACATCTCAAATAGCTGTTGCTTTGTTTGAAAATGAATTGTTAAAAATCTCTGACTGTGAAACTCCCCACTGCCAATGAGGGTAATTAGTATAAAACACTGTGGTTGCTGTTGATTGGCTGGCAACATTGTCATGGTAGCACATCTCAAACACATCCTCTGCCTCATATGAGCTCTATTCAGCTACTTGGTTGATGTCGGTGGTCTAGTTGTGGGCATCCCCTGCATCCACTGTTTTTATTTCAATTTCTCAAATCCTTGAGGTTTTAATCATATCCTGACAGACACAGTGATCTCAGTGAGGAAGAAAGGCAACCCTAATACTGTATTAATATCTATGATCATCATATGAGGTATATCATTTCACTTGTTACCTGTAGCACCACCACTACAACTGCAGTTGGCGTGTTCCTCATCAAGAGATACATTTGGTAAACCTCAGACTGCATTTTTAAACCCAATTCACTGCCATTCATGTTGAAACAGGGTTTAGAAACACTACATATAACTAGGTATAGGTAATTCACCCTACTAAAGAGAACATCTGTGTTAATTTGGTCAAAAATCGCGCGAGAGAGAGGGGGGAGCCAGGAGCGGTTGACATTAAAGTTATTATGCCTGGAAAAATAGCTCCTTCAGAACACTGCCTTTCTAGCACGAATATTAGGGTGAGGAAAGATTTTGACAAACATGTTCTTTGTTTTAACTAACACTGTTACACATTTGCAGGTACTTGGTGTAATGTTTATTGATTATAGACAAAATGTAAACAAACACGATGTCTCATCGATAATGCTATTTTGGAAACAATGCGTGGGGTTTATGTAGCCTATTTGACTGTTGTTGAGACAGTGACATGTAGAAACACTGGTATGGTCCTTCAGCCCTTTGTTAAGCGGGTTTTTCTTTCAACTAATTGATCTTCATAACTTACCATTTTGAATAAGTTTGATCCATGTTTAAGTTTGGTATAGTCTGCATTGGAACGGTTACAGCTCACAGGGTGGACCACCATTCCCGATTAGAGAAGCCACAGACCTTTTGATAAGGCCTCTGTTTCCATGGCACATTGACAGTACGGTTTCTTGCATTTAAAGAAAAAAATGTCCCTGTGACTGTAGCCTGAGCTTCCCTGCTGCCTTACTGAACATCTCAAGCATCTCACCCACCATGGTCAGAACAGTTGGGAATGGGATGCAGCTCCAGACCCAGTTAGGACCACTGGGGCTCCTGGCAGCATTGCGGAAGGAGGGGGCAGAGTGAAGGGCGATGAAGCAGGGAGGACGAAGGGGGGAGGATGTATATTTTGAAGCAAAGGGGTTGTCTGCTTTCACTGGCAGCTGATCCCACATGCAGGTGGTCGACTCAGTCGCCAGGCAGATCAAAAAGTCAAGGCCCCGGGTGGACCTCCCTTTGAAATGGGAATGGGGCCTAGATATCAGACAGAAAACATAAGCAAGCTCCCAGCCACAGAACAGCTCCATATTCATGGCTGGGACTGGCAGTAGCGACGGGCAGCAGGGATGGACAGAGCCTCAGCCTTCAGAAGACGACTCATGCACACTCTGGACACTGATTAAGAGATCAGCCCATGAGCTGGGGTGAGGACGATGCAGTAGCTCACAAGCTAATGCAGCGACACTGTTACTAAGACACTAACTTCATTTCTTTAGACGTTTTTGACAAACTGTCCTCATGTGTGGCCAAGTTTATTTCTCTTTTACATGTAGCAAGTTCAGTGCAACTAAAGACAACCATCTAAAACCGTTTAACTGTTGATCTTTTACTGAAAGAAAATAAATCTATTCTTATTCCTAATTGGCATGAATAAAATACATACAACTCATTCATGCCTATAAAAAATAGGTTTCCTTCATGTTTCAGTTAATTCCCCAATAAACCCACATATAATCAATGTCATTAACTAAGAGATTAAAGTGCACCCTATAAAAGCATCCTGAAAAAGGAACTTTTAAATTCTTAAGATCTGTAAGTTTTGCCTGTCTCCTGTATTATTTGCAAATATATACTGTTTCCCTCTATCTGTCTGTCTAAAATATTAACCACTGAGATATGTAGGTCACACAATTAATGGAATCCAACTCTACCAGTGAGCTGAGGTCGGATCGGAGTCTGGGGTCCCTCTTGAAGACGTGTTATGTAGTTGAACGAAAAGATTGGATTTTTGAAACTGAAGCTGAAAGATTTGACAGATTACAGTTTAGTTGTTTTGCTTGCCATTTTCCTGTTTATTTCCTTTAGTCCATTTATCAGTACTGGCCTTATTTAGGGTGAGAAAAGCCAAGGAAATCCTTCGTCATAATACAGTGAGGTCAGGAGAGTGGAAAATCGACAGGGTTTCTAGCACTATGTTCCGTCATTATAGCGACTATCATACACAACATGCATCTACAATCCTACACACTCATTTGTTTACTCTTATTCTACATTTCATCAGAATAATGGAGCATACTTCGCTACTGTGAGACTGTGCAAGACATGTTTGCCCTATTTTACTGTCTGTTTTACTTTGTATTACGGCTGAACTCATCACAGTAGCCGTAGCCGAGCTTCATGTTCTCTGTCCCGAGAGTGGCAGAGCGCTCCCAGTGGATCCCACTCTCTCTGATCCCCTCTCCATGTTGCTGCCACGATAATTCCATGTACTTCATTTAAACACATTCCCTTTGCTTTGCAATTTGTTCAGCCTGGCATCATTACCACCCCGTTCAATCCCCTCAGTCCCCAACCCCATATTGCTGCATCCCTCTGGGTCAGTCCTACCCCTGGCCTCTCTGCCCCCTCCAGGGTAGCATTCTGTGCTTTTCATGTCCAGTCTGTTTTTTATTCTGGCAAAAGAGCAAAGTGTCAAAGCATGACTCGTAATTGCCCCCACTGTAACCCCCCTGTAAACTTTCTACATATCGGGAAGAGCGCAGATGTCATGTATATGTTCATGCATGCACATTGTGAATGTGTTCACTAAATTAAGGATTGCATGTTAACCTACTGTAGGAAGTTGTTACTATTGGCGGACAATGAGTGAGATTGGAAGAGCTTCCTAATGTTTGTGGCCCTTTTGCTGTAGCAAGAAATGAAAAATAGGCTTCAAAGGGCAAATTTATAATGTTCTCTGCCACGTAACTGTCAGAGTCCCTGTAATATTGAACCAGTCACCCAATGTAGGAGTGACTCTCACACAGGGATCCAGGTTTGACTCTTTTCAGTTGTGAGGTTTAGGAAACAACTGTCATCTGGTTAACCCTAACCCTAAGGACTTTTCATGTTGGAACTGTGCTTTTTAAACGTAATTCAGCATTTATTAATGCTTAAGTAATGATGAATTCAGTATTTATTAATGCTTTACTAGTGCTTTAGCTAATGCCTAAAAGTGTGTAGTTATTATAAAGTGTTACCGATGTTTCAAGGACCAGGACAGATTTGTAGCATTGCATTTCTTCTGCTGAGAGGGATATAAGCTTCAATATGCCGTCCACCCAGGTCCTGCATGTCCCCCTGGATCCTGAAGCATGCAGGTAAGATTGTGGCTGACCCCCTCGCACTCTGACTGCAAATTTATTGTCCATTCTGAACATGGACATGATGGAGCACATTAGGACTCTTACATTTACTCTCCTCTCATGCTTTGTATGAATTTGAATGGCATATTGGAGTTTGAAGATTTTAGTATAACAGGTTATTTTTTATTGAGGAGGTCCTTGTATAGCAGAAAACAACAGTGTAATTTGTGATTAAATTACTGTTTTATTTGTATTAAAGCCTAAATAAACCCCTGGAGTTTTTGCTTACGTGCATCCTTCCTCAAATTCAAGAAATACATCTAGAACGCTAGGAGGTGGGGCTTTACTGAGAGCAGACCAGAGGAATTACATAGTTTGAGTGTAATGATTGTAGTTAGATTTAGCTGTTAGCATATTTTAGTTTTCACACACGTGTCCACAGTTCATTTAATAAGCAGCTGGCTTCCCTCTACAGGATTTCACTTGCCCTCTTTTCACAGGGATGTGCTACTACCAAAGAGAAAATGAAACTAAACTCCAGTCGGTTATTCCTTCATTTCTCTAACACATCTGAGTTAAAGTCGACACTCAGCTGTGAGAGAACGGTTCGTACATGCAATCTCCCTCACTGCAGCCTCCCTTTGTCTTGTTCAAAAGTACATCGATCAGTTATTTTCTTGTTGGGTTGTTGTTGTTGGGTAGGGGGCAGCGACATGGTTTAGATTTAAAGAAAGTAAGATTGAGCGTGGATTTAGCTTTTATCTCACTGATATATGGCGGTGTGTGGTGTGTGTTTGTTGGTGTGCATGTGTGTGTACTGTTTCCTAGGCAATGTATGAGAGGATGTGGGAAAGAGGATGTGTGACTGGGCATGTCCCCTCTCACGACAGTCTTCCTAATCGTGAGCTGTTGTTTTTTTGTTTGTTTGTTTTTTTTGAGGGGGGCGGTGTGCAGTACTTGCTTGGTGAGGGAAGCGACCACCAGACATGTTATGAATCTCCTGACCAATAGAAAAATTCATTTGCAATAGCCAGGTTTCAACCAGTAGAGGGCAGTTGCTATGCATATTTATAACGAAGTATGTTAAATTCAATTAATTCGCACTAAAATGTCAAGGTTTAGACCTGAATCTATCTTAAGCACTTCAAAGTTCTTATCACCGTCGGTTTTCAGCTGAAAAAAGTGGTTATGGGGTTTAGTTACACCGTAAGTTACATTACTTTTTAAGCTTTGAATGTCAGATAAATCTTGTTTGGACATAAGAGATTCTTTTAAATATTCCTCTCTGTATATGTTTGTGTGTGTGTGTGTGTGAGAGAGAGAGAGAGAGAGAGTGTGTGCGCGCATGTGGCTACTGGCTCTTGCTGGGACAATGACAGGGTGCGCCTCTGCCTCATTACTTGCTGCTCCTGAGCCAAGCAAGCACCACTGACATCCTCTCCCTTTCTCGCTCTCCCTCCTGCTTTATCTCTGTCTTTTTCTCTTTTCCTCCACCTCGCCCATTAGAGAGTGCTGATGGGACGTTTTTTTACTGAAAGGAAAAGATACACACACACACACACAAGCCTGGGCTGGAGAGGAAGAGGTTGTTGACAAGGGCAGAGATGTGTTGTTGTTTTATATAAGGGATGCATTTGTCTGTTGAGGATTGACTTGCTTAACTGGCTGCCAAAGCCCCCTTTTTCTCCCTACATCTCTCTCTCCCTCTCTCTCTCTCTCTATTATCCAGCACACAGCGGACATCTGTTTTTTCACAGGTCAGGACAAAGTTGAATTCTAATCATCCCAAATGTGGTCGTGAAGAAATTCTGTAGATTTCTTAAAAACAAAATCCTGTAAAAAAAATGTCAGAGTTGGAGACAGACCGCTAGCTTTAAAGATGGTTTATTTGAAGTAGATGGCATTCGTAGTCGCAGCACAACAACCTAGTACAAACTTGAGTGAACCTGCTACTTCAGCACAACTAACTATCAACTAGTCCCTGAACTGTGCATCAAGGCTGAACTTGAGCACTCCAACAAAAAAACACTCTTTGCACCATCACTTCTCCAAATGCTACAGGGTCAGTCAGCCACGACATTGAGGTGATGCTTCGTTCGACCTCGCTCATGCCATCCTAGTTGATAGAGCTTCTTTTTTCACTCCTTTAACCCTGACAGACTGTCGTTCTGACGAGATGACTGGAGATCAGTGGCGCTCTCATCCCTTGAAGTGGCTCCAGGTGTCACTCCAAGGGGTACCCGCCCTGTTTGATCTGCCGTCGAGCGCCTGTCGGGCCGCGGCACCCTCTGATTTTCCGGTCATAGGGGAAACAGGCTCTCCTGTCCAAAAGTTCCACTGCTACTTTTGAGTGACAGCAATGGAGAGAGATTGGTGGCAGCAGAGCAAAATACAGCCATAACCGTTTGGGAATGGACTATTTCCTGATGTCATTATTCTCTTGCTCCCGTTTAACAGCTATAGGAAACCCTCACATACCCCCTCAGGGGAGTGTTGTATAGAGGTGATCTTGATTTGATATGCCAGGCCCCAGCAGTTCAAACAACAGAAATGGAAACAAAAAATAAACATCAGATGAAACCAAACCATTTTCACTGATCATGCTGTGGGCCTTGTCTTAAGAAGAAAAAACACATCCTCTCAAACATCTTCAGAAGCTGTCCAAAGGAGGTCCCTGTCTTCACTGAGGAACTGCACAAACAAAAAGGACAGATGAAACAAAATGGAGGAAAGGAGGTATATACTTTTCAGTGAGCATAGATGCCTGTATCCTTCCTCTCTTTCATTTCTATTATATCCGTTACATTTTTTCCCCCACCTACTGTGAGCTTCTGTAGAAATTACAGGTGAGATCTCAGTCTGTGGCAGGGCCTGCCTTTCGTCTAGAGGGAGCACGGGGAAGGGTGGGTGAGGGAAGACTGAGAAGAAGAGGAAAAAGAGATTCATGCTTTGCAGTACTGCTGTGTTGTTTGTGGCACTCTTCCCTTTGTGTGTCTGGCGATAACTTATTCAGCACAGGGCCATTCATCCAGGGGTTGAGCGCGGGCGTCCGTCAAGACGGAAAATAATGAGGCGACAGCAGCGCAGAGGATAGCTCTCTCCCTCTGCCTAGTCCCCAACTCTCCCCCTTCCTACTCCTCCTCCCCCTTCTCCATCTCCTCCTCCTCCTAGCCTCCCATTATCAGCCGATTTAAATAGATAATAGGGGGTCTTCTTCAGGACATTTTGAAGCAATTAGAACCTATCACATTGTCCTTATCTGACTGTTGTTCCCTCCCGTCAAGCCATTGTGCATACTTCGGTGTATACTATGCAACAGCTGCCTGGAATTCTGTGGAATGCAGCAGCATTACTGGATGCCAGTATTCGTGTTGAGGGAAAAAAGGCTGTTTTGTTTGCTATAGTTTCCGAATAGACTCTAGACTCATATTCACGCATGTCAGGCACTGTTCCATCTTGAGCCATGCCAGGACATGGGATCCCTTTGCCATGATAAGGTACTTATAGGCTGAATTGCTTGCCAGGATAAAATGGCTCATGCCCAAACACTTGCATTGCACATTCCTTCCCAACACTTTCAGTCAATTCTCACTTATTTTTTCCTTTTACCATCATTTTATAGTTCATTCTGTTGGCTAAAACACTCAGTCATAATTTGCTTAAAGGGTAATTTTGGTATTTTTCAACCACAAGCCCTATTTTAACATGCCTGAGGGTCTAAATTACTAATAGTTATACCAAACTTGAAATGTTCCAGTTGATCGCTTCAACTGGCAACTTGTTACATGTCAAATCACACAAACCGATTGAGGCAAGGGCAGTAGAACAGCAACTCTTGAGTTCTGTGAGGCTAAAGTACTGTTCTTGTCAAAGAAGCGTGGTGGTTTTACACAGCATCGTAACAGCTTCTTCTGGCAAAACAAAAGCCTTCTTACTTTTTAACAAAGCAGTCAGTCTCTTTATAGATCCCCTCCGCAAGGTTTTCAAACACTTAAAATAACAATCTGAACCTACAGTGAAAAAAACAAGCACTTTTAGGGTGTTTGCAAAGTAGGCATGATTGTTTCATACTTGGCCCAAGCACAATTGCTCTTTCCTCCTCTCTTCCCCGTCATTTAGATTTCACATTAGTAACGTTGTTCTTTGCCTGTGCACGCTTGCATATGAACGCAGTCCGATACAGTAGGTGGCAGTATGCACAAAGTTGGTTTGCAGTCAAAGAAGAAAAAAAAGCAACTACTTTTTTTTTTTAATGTTACATTACGTTAACTTTTTTCAAGCTAATGTAATGGATAAAGCAGTGGCAGTAGAGGAATAGGTTTTTAAATGTATTAAAATAACAAACCATAATTTTCCAGCTCCCTCTTTATGTGCGTGTAAGTGAACTGCTATGTCATGGTTGCTAGAGGACAACGTTCTCATACAGCGTGTCACATAGCAGCCCTCGTCCTTGTTTGGACAAAGTTACTTTCACATTTCATGCATACCGTGCCCAAGTACACATGAATCGTGCCACGGACCACCTTATCAGATACAGTTTGCGAAACGTGTCTTAGCACGGAACGCTTGTGTTCACACTAATCAAATTAAATGGACTTTGGGGTCAAGCGTGCTAAGATCCGGTCCCAGGTTCCTATTGTGAAACCACCCTTAGTGGACTTGTTTATTTAAGCTACTGGTCCAATTAATTAGTTTTTTTTTGTTTGTTTGTTTTTAAAATCTAATAGTGTTTCAGACCCCAAAATAGTGTATTAAAAATAGTTTAAAAATGCAGAAATTACCTTTAAAATTTCTGAACTGCTGCCGTAATTAGTTTACTTTTTATCAAAGATATCCACAAGTATGTAGTCTTTCAAAACAGTAATAGTCTCAAAAAAAATAAGTCAGCTGTCTGAGTCTTGTTTCCATCAGGACAGATGGTTAAGTAGAGCTTTTTCTGTTATTGTTGTTGCCCCTCAGATCTTTTTTTGGCGGGGTGCAAGAGCCTGAAATATTTACAAATCCTGAATTTTGACTTGTTTTTTTTTTCTTTTTAATATTTTCTTCTAACCCATCAATCATTTACTGTGCCTCTGTATGTCTGTATCTCATCTAGGCAGACCCCCAGGATGGTGCAATGAAACAAAGGCAGTACATTGCTGCCATGTTGTTGATGGCATAAAAGATCCCCTTTATCACAATGGGCAAAACAATAAAGAGGGGACCAATTTTTTCAAGGAAGTGAAAAGGTTGTAAGGCAAGGCATTTGTAGGCTTCAGGATTTAAGAGAAGCTCACGTCAAAGTACTTAAACATCGTGTTGGTCTCTTTTCTAAGCAAAAGCCTCTAACCTTGAGTTCTTTTACACTAAACACAAAAATAGGATTTTTTTTTTTTTTTCATTCCAAAGCTTGGATGGCAGAAGGACAGACCCCATTACCCACCCATCCCCTATTCTGGTTTCTTGGTGCTTTCTGTGAAGGGCATTCCGTGATTTGTAAATCACAACAGTTTTGACAAGAACTGCAGAAAAACACTGTAGAAAACAATACTTGGAAAGTATCATATTTGCCAAAATCGAATTTCACAACACCGTCTACTGTTAACCAAAAAGTTCAGTCCGTCTTTTTTGTATTTTCTCTATTGTCAGATGAAAATCTTAGAGTGATTCCTTGCAAACAGGATACAAACTTCACAGACAAAGTAAATACCACAAAAGGATATACTACCATAGCAAAAATAAAATTGTGCCTTTTTACTTTGGAGTCATCTAGTCGTTTTGTTTGTTTTTTCAGTTCAATAAATTTGTCAAAAGACGTAAATTATGAAATTCCTTCTTATTTTTTGACTGCTCGGACAAGAGGTCTTTTTAACCTACCTCTGCAGCATCCTGTAGTCTGAATGTCAACCTTGTTAAGTTAGCTTTCCAAATTTAGCAAAAGTGCTGCGATACTAGCTCAGACCATGGGCAAATAGATGTAAACAGCAACTGTTTGTTAAAGTCTCTTGTAGCCGTACCCTCTGACTGCATTCAGCAGAGCCGGTAAGAGCTGAGTGATCCTCTGTCTAAAGTAATGCTGCACATTTTGTGCTTAATGCATAAACAATGCTGATAATACTATGTGCTGTGTTTCTGCAGCATGACTAGCAATATGCCATGTCACAAAAACTCACCAAAGCTTAAATTAGATAGAATAATTTGTATAAATAACATGCATAGATACTAAAAACATCGGGCAACTTTTTGCCTTCTAAGACCGTTTTTCTATAATGTAATATTTTCATTTTTAGAACACCGAATGTTATTGACCACATGAGATGTTTCACCGGAAACGCTTTGACTGTGCACTGTTTCTCAGTTTCTTGGAATATTTGCAGTATGTGAATTTTTATTATAGTTTCAACTACATCCTTGGATGTTGCTGTATGTGGTGATGTTTCTTTTTTTAATCAACTTGTCGTTTCTATTTTTCAGAAAACTCTGAAAGTACACCTTACACAGACAAACCATAGTTGACAATAAAAGGAAAAAAACAAAAAGTAAATATAAACAAAAACAAAATCACAAGTGATTTCAAGTCAGGTCATAGGTGGTTGGGAGTCCAATCCTGAAAAACTGTATGTGGTGGTCTTTCTTGGGGTGCTGGAATCAGTGTTGATGTGAAATGCAGCGTCAGAATGTTCAAGTTATTTGAGATACTGCATGTGACAAAAAAAACGAAACAAAAAGATAGATCCATAGTTACTTGAATTAGTAGGCTCTGACAATGACTTAGGCATGACCATTGGGATGTGTTGTATGCCTTTTTGTAAATGTAGAAGATTGAATTATGGCACTAAGCCCGCTGAGACACTATTTCTCTCTGTGTGAGTATGGACAGGGTCAGTTTATGACACAGGATGTTTTGTTTGTTAATCCAGGTCTCTTGGTAGAGGCCCTTGCACCGGTGGTGCATTCCAGTGAAAGTATGGTTGGTCATTGAATAGTAATGATCTTCCCTCTGACTAATTGTTATTTAGTAATGTTAATAAAGCCTTTTTTCATGATGGACGCCTTAAACCATCAAACTTTGTAGCCAAAGGACAAAGCAGAGTTATGCCACAAAAGCCCTTAGAACCCTGATCAGTGGAGAAATTCCTGGGGAAGTCCGATGCCCATGGAATCCATTTTTAACTCAGGGACCATAGGAAGCTTTCTCCATGTTATATAATTAGACGGTATGCACTTAATCTTAAGAGGCTGTTTGGCAGAACTGTCTTTCCACTCTCAAGTTTTTTGCTAATTTGTAATGGTCTTGGGCTTGTCAGCCATGGCTTTTGAAAATCTGCTTAATGCTTCTAGATATTTGTAAGAGGTAAATAGACTTGTACAAAAACCTTGATATCCTGATGAGCTTATAATTCTAAAAAGGGATTCTCTTATGACATACCCTGGCTGAGCAATTTGAGTCAAGTGCAGTACACGTTCAAGTCCTTGGCCTGACTTGGGTTTTGGGGAGTGAACCAGCCATACAGGGCTGGTAATGACAGGTTCCATGTTGCCCGTGGCTTGAGGCCCGCTGCACTGTTTGTTTGGAGAGTGGTGCTCGGCCGTGAAGTGCTGGCCCAGCTGGCAGCAGTTCCATTGCCCCTTTGGCCCAATGGCTGGGGCTTGTTTGGCCCACACCAGTCAGGCGGACTGGCATCCAGGAGTCTGTGGAGGAAGAGGTGGTGGTTGGAGGTGGAGGGGTGGGGGGTCTGACAGAGAAGAGGAGCTGTTGGCTGAGCACCCTGGTGCTAGGCCAGGCCTGCTGCCAACTGGAGAGAAGACTTCCCCGCTCACACCACGATCTTCACGTCTCTCTGGCGACAGGGATCTTAGTTTGCACCTCAAGGGTCAACATCATCCCATCGTGATCTGTCTCACAGAAAAACACTGAAAACTTTGCACATATAAATATGTCTTTTCATTCCCTCCCATCCGTCTTGGCAGCCAACACTTTTTGCGGACAGAAACACAAGCCTGGATTTAAGGCAACTGACAACTTTGTTATTTTGTTTAGTTTTTTATTGCATTTCTGACTACCCCTGTAGTATAATATAACACAAATAATGTGTTTTTTTATACACAAATACATACCCTTTGCCTCTACAGTGCAGAGGGTCAGTTGCCCTCCTGCCAAAATTCTCACAGGAGGACTGTGAAAATGAAAAATGCTGACCTATAAAGCTATTCCCTTCACTCTATTCAATGTGATTTTCAGGATTATTTTCAAATCTCCCAACAACAACAAAAAAATCCTAATCTGAATTTTGCAATCTACTAAACTCTTTAATTAAGTTGATCAAATTAATATTGGCAACACGTCATGACAGTCTTGTGAGTCACTTTCAGCAAGAAGTCATTAACTCTCCCCTCTGATCTCTGTGCACCTGTAAAGTTAACTGTTTCAATCATTGTGTGCAACATAGAATTTCATCTACTGTACTTAGCCTGTGTTGTACCCTGGTAGCCCAAAAGATGACCCCTACAACAAATATCCGATTCTTTCTAAACCCTCTCAAGATTTAGAGGCGCTTTGTTTATTTTCAGTATGTTTGCCGGGTCACAGGGGTACATCCTGTCAGCCATCGTGTAAACTTTAAACCCCACCCTGTATTCTGATGGCGCCAGGGGCTAACATTGCTTCAGTGTTAAAGGGAAGTTGTGAGGACATTGATATTTTGGCCTAGCATCCTAGTGTCACTTTCCCAGCCTGTTTGTGGAGCCCGCCGGTCCCCTCATTCTCCTCAGCTGACCTGAATGCATCACAAAGTATCACACACATGTGAGGAGCCTGATATCCCAGCCAGCAACAAATGTTTTCCTACCGTTACCCTCACATTACTATTGTACACAGGCTTCGCCCTTTGACCTGGCTCACACTGAGACTCTGTCGGTTGGATGTTTTGCCTGACTCTTCGGGCCAAGGCTCTATTTTATTTAACAAGACGTCGACGCACACCCATCTCTTATAAAAGTTTTTCTGTGGTATGGCATTTTAGAACAGACTTGACATAAACCATTTCTAAACACTGGTTTCATTTCCCCAATCTTTAATTACATCGTTTGGCAGAGGCCGAGGTACGGAGTTGAAGCAAAGCACCATGTTAGCAAAGCGTATAATAGTGAGGGCTACCACAGCCAAAGGACAGTGGGTCGAGAAGAGGGAAAATTTTGTACACAAACAAATACTGAAGGAAAGCTTAAGGTGTTTAACGTCTGCAAACTTTTACAAATGATTGGACAAATCCCTCATGGACTAAAGAGATGCATGGGTTGACTTTTAACATTTAAAACTATTTAATTCACAATAAAATATCTTGTTTTTGACCACAGTAGTGAAAAGAAATTAATTGAGGAAACTTTTAATATTTTTATAGTATTTTATGTTACCTGTCATCCACTTATCTGTGCATAATGAACTTACTATATCTTTAAACATAGAAATTTGCATAGTTCCTTTGCAACGACCTTTGAATGAACCTCGGCACATCAAAATGACTGTCCACATTCTCTATCAGTGCAGTAACTCTCATTTAATATGCACTGATGCCAGCATTGTTAATTAAACTGGTGCATTTGTTTTGTGCCCATCTTTCATTTCTTTTTCCTTGTTAACATATTGCTCAACATATTTCAGCTCAGCATTAAGAAGCCAGCCACAGTCAGTCAATTAATTGGAGGTTCACAAACCGTTGGGTTGAATTCCAGTTACACAGTGTTTCAGTGTGTTGTCTTGCCCTGAAGAGTATCATTGTATCCCAGAGCGATGGTTAAGCCTTCCTCCAGCTCTGTGACAAAGGCGGCTGTGAGGTCAGGCCCGAGGCCAGGACTATCAGAGCTATCAGTACAGCAGAGAAAGAGCATAACAACAAGCCCTGTAGAATAATGGTGTCAACAGTGGGATTGTTTAGCTTCATTTGTGCAAGGAATGTCCCCGGTTTAATGGTGACGTGCCGCTGTCTATTGACTCAATGGGTCAGATTTTTACCCTGTTGTTGATTCTGGTTCTCTCTCTGCGTGTGTTTTGCTGTAGAATAGCATATTGTTGTCTGTGCGGTACGTTGATTTAAAATAATTCCCTTTCCTCAAACTTTCAGATGTCAGAAAGGTCAGTTGATGGCCTCAAGACATAGATGTGGGAGGTGACATGATAACTCATGTTTCACTAAAGCTTTTCTTGCCTCCCACTGAGACCTGTGTTGTATAAGACTGATCAAAAATTCCCAGAATTTTTATATTCTCCTTGTTTATTAAGTTTGGTTGTAGTTCAGTTGGAGGTATTTGAAATAATCCTGAAAGTAAGAGTCATTTGACGGGCAACAGTGAAGAATTAATGCTTTTATTGTCACTAAGCTGAATTTACAAATGAAAAATGCTTTCTTATTGGTCTCATGTCTGCAGTTCTGATGGACAGACACCACAGCATCCATGAAATTTTTGCTTATGAAATATGGCATTTTAACATGCTCTTTTTTGAGCAATGAGATTTCTGTTAATAAAAGAAGAGAAGCGTTTTTAATGTTCAGTGTAGCCATGCTGTTGTGAAATACTCTTTCCAGGTTTCCGGATGCTAGTTTCCTTCTGAACTGTCAGAATGTCTGTTATTATTGAGCCCATTCTTCCTCGCCTCACCCTCTGAGTTTCAGCACTTCCTTTACCTGACTGGCTGGATAAAATGATTTCTTTTCTCCCCTCTTTTCTCTAGTCAGAATATTGCTTTTCCCCACCACACCACATCCCCCTCCCTCTCTCCTAACGGTAAACGTTAAGATCCAGGAGTGGATCAATGGCTGTTATCCTTTGATGTGCTAGGACGCATTACGAGCGGTGAGTTCTAATTGGAGCAGAGAGCCGAGGATCAATGTTGGCTGTAATTGGCTGACACAGGGAAGGGTGTGAGACTTTATTATCATTAATATTTAGACATGATGTGGGAGGACCCAGCCGAGGCTAAATGTACAACGGCGGTGCAAGCCTTTGATCTTGGGAGATAAGCAGATCGATTGGGGGTTGGTGGGGGGTGGCTGAAGGAAAAGACGTCGCAGAAGTGTGGTGAGCTGGACAGACGAATTAGCGAGGCCCAGCATCCTGGATTTTTATCGGATTTCTCTCGTAAGTTTCCCTTCAACTCGGGAAAGGTCACGCTAGGCCTCAGTCCTCCCTATAGCTAAAAAAAACCCCTGGCATCTAGTGAGTGTCAAGGGAGGAAAGAGGGCATGTAAGCGTGATTTCAAGTTTGGTCACAAATAAGAGAACAATTACATTTAGTAGTTACTCAAAGAGCAAACGGAAGTTCCAAAGTAACCTAACTTGGTGCCCTTGTTGAGGTGTTTTTGTAACTTTACATGGTTTATTTTTGTCCATGTGACTTGCTATTGTAGGGACAAATTTAGATTTAGCATTCAGAAGAAAGAGGGACAAAGAGATATTTAGTGTTTGTCTTTTTGTCAAGGTCTTTTGTTTGGGAGGTGTAACAGAATATGATGGTGGAGGAGCCCCGATGGGGTTTGGAGCTGATTCCTTGGTGTCAGCAAACACAAGATGATGTTACCTAATCTTATGGGTAGAAGGAGGGGGTTAGACCGTCTGATGAAACACTCCCTGTCTGACAGCTTGACCAGGGGGGCCTGGGACTATCCCCCGTGTTTATTGAAGCTGAGGGCATGCTGAAACTGTGAGGTGGTGGTGTAAATGCTCAGTTCTGTCCCCTCTGTTTTTGTCACTTGCCTCCCCAGGGACTGATACTCTAATCATTGTACTTAGTGAGACAAAGCTAGGTAGCTGGTCGCACAATGACAGGTGTGTTAGTTTTCAGGGCTGTGACCTGCTGGCTGAGATTAGACAAAATGACGATCCAGGTCAGCAAGGATAACGATGTGTTCTTAAATGACACAGACTTGACTTTGACACAGATTTTTCAGAAAATCCCCCAGCCTGTTATTCAAAGAAATGGTAAATGGACTGTTTTTTTATATGGCATTTTTCTAGTCTTTTCAATTACTTAAATTGCTTTTCCAACACAAGTCAGCATTCACCCATTCACACTCTAAGGACAGGTGACTTCTCTACAAAGAGCCAACCTGCTCATCAGGATCTCATACACACACATTCACACACCAGTGGAACAGCCATTGGAAACAATTTGGGGTTCAGTATGTTGCCCAAGGCCGCTTCAGTATATGGACCGGAAGAGCTGGGGATCGAATCACAGACCCTCTGATTTGGTAGACGGCCCACTCCACCTACTAAACCACAGCCACCCTCTCTTCATGTAGGTGCTTTACTGTGAAGATTACAGCTAAATATGGAAAAGAGAGCATGAAAGGTCCTTTTGGTTGAACCAATGTGAAATCAGAAATTTCAGAAACATGTCCCAAAACAAAAACATGGCTTAGTGATTAGCGCTGTTGTCTCACAGCAAGAAGGTCCTGGGTTCGATACCCAGCTAGGGTAGGACCTCTTTGTGTGGAGTTTGCATGTTTACGTACGTGGTTTCTCTCTGGCCACTCTGACTTTCTCCCACAGTCCAAAGACACGCAGGTTAGGTTAACTGAGACTCTAAATTGTCCATAGGTGTGAATGAGAGTGGTCGTTTGTCTCTATGTGTCAGCCCTGTGATGAACTGGGAACTTGTCCAGGATGTACCTCACCCTCGCCCAATGTTAGCTGGGATTGGCTCCACCCCCTCCACCCCCCTGCAACCCTGCCAAGGTTAAGCGGTTACGAAAATGACTGAATGATATATTTAAAAGTTTAAATTAAGGTGTATTTATTGTTTATTTGGATCCTCATTAGTTGTTGCCTTGCCAGCGATTACTCAACTCCTCTTCCAAAGTCCATTTTAAAAGCGTACTTGTACTGTAATGTCAACTCTTACACTTCATGAAGTTAGTAACACAATTGCTGAAAAACTGAAAAAATTAAGCCCACGTCAGAAATTGTCATACAAAGTTAGCTGTCCACCAGTTCTCTTTTCTATGTTCATTTTCAAAATACAACTCTAGAGTTGTTGGAGTTTTATGATCAGTACTGAGAAAAGATCTGCTTTGTCTTTGCAACCATAGCTTCCCATTCTTGTGTACATCCCTAACACGGATGGAACATTGTGTTCCATTGTGGAAAACCTCAGGGTTGCACAACAAATGGCCCATTGTTAAATGTTTGATCATTACACTAGCTACAGTGCTGTTATCACACACAACACACACATACATATATGTATGTCTGCATGTGTATATCTATATCTCTATATGTACGGACAAATAATAGATAGATTTTTAATATGTAGAAAGCATGCACTGTTATAAGCCTGCAGTAGTAATCAAAGAATAGAATGTTTCATCACTTATAACTTCAAAACAAACATTCATAAATAATAAAGATATTAGCAGAAAAGATCCGACATTTGCTGATATGGTCAACCTTACTTTTCATCCATATTTAAAGCCAGTGTCCTTTTCTCTATGAACGTGTATACACTGAGGCGCGCCTTTGTGCTTTCACCATCACAGTTCAGTGTTTTCAGCTTGCCCACATTTTCTAAGTTCTTGTTTAGCTGCTTGTAAGAGGCAGTTAATGTTAAAAGTTCGCTCAGTATGCTCGGTACTTGATGCGCTCTCTTGTGTACTTGAATGTGTACATGTGTATTTCTGGAGCATATTTGTGTGTGTGTTTGTGTGTGCCTGGATTTGTGTGTTTGTCTTTATTTCTACTGCCTGTGTGAGTGTTTACGCACATGCCTGAGTGCATGTGAATGAGGGAGTGAGATAAGAAGGAGAGGGACTCGCTCAGAGGAGCTTTCTTACTCAGAGGCGTCCCCATCTGTTCTCCTGGGCCTAATTGTTCCTGGGTGCGAAGACACGGAAAAAAGGAAGGAAAGCAACTGTACTCATCCCGTGTCCCAGAGTTATTTCTGTAACATTAAAAGAGCACCACCAGCGCGCTCCAGATTATTGCCATGTAAATAATGGCACTTGGCTCGATTCCCCGCTAATGAATGTCATTTACTTATCCAAACGAGGATTAATTATCGACCGAGGACCTCTCTCTCCTCCCACAGGGAGCACGTCGCAATTAGCTGCCAAAAGATGGCTGCTAATATTTGTGTTTTTTAAAATTATGTCTATATGTACGTTTGTGTGCATATGTTCCTGTGACATGGTGAATAACCTGCCAATTAACTGTCTGCTTAATTCTTTGCTGAGAGAAAGACCTAGGAAAGGAGAAGAACAGAAGAAACCCATGTCAGCTGAATGTCCTTGCCTCAATTGAATATAAAGACTTGGTTGGATGTTGGTGTTGGACATTGTTGTTGTGAAACTAAGGAAAAAGAGAGAGTTGTGCTGCTTTGGAGCCAGCCTCCTGGTTGCAAAATAAGGCCAGGAAAACAAACATGGGCCTCAAATTAGATTTCCCAAAACATTGCATTCCCTCTCATTTTACACACCACTGTGGCCTGCAGACAAGAATAGAATAACCCGTGAAATCCGCTTCAGATTCAGAATGGCACAGTCACTGGAACACTTGACAAACGAGGGCATTTTGGATCAAACTGATGAGCCCATTTTCTTATGAAAAAAAGATCCCAAAGTCTTACCTAATTTCCTTACTTGTGATATGCTGTGAAACAACCCAGCCTGTGTGGATTTACTATCACCGATAAGATTCCTGCTATTAAAAACTTTTCCTGCTTACTTTCACTCTTAAACTCTCATGTCAAATTTACCTCTCTTTCCTCATTCTCTCCCCCCCTGTGGGCTCCCACCCCTCCTTCTTTTCCCCTTCTGTCAAATAGCCTCTCCTTATATTGGTTGTGTGAGCTGATGCACTTAGCCCAAATGAAGGAGAAGCTGGGGATAAGGGTTATTTTTGTCGACAGTGGCACAGTTTGAGGTGTGAACCCCCTCCTGAGAATCTAAGACTTTGATAATGCTGCAGAGCTGAATGGGTTAAATTTAAAAAGGCCCCCGCCTTCTGAAAAGATCCGTGCTGCCAGGTTTAAATCAACAAGCTATTTTTAGTGAATGTGACCATTTTAATTAGTTTTTTTTCTACTTTTGTGCACTGTTTATTTTTTGTATTTCCAAGTTGTCAAGCGACCTTTGACCAGATGTCCAAAGAGAGTTGACCAAATGACTTTAGAATGTAGGGCGCTAGTCAACCATAGAAAATTTCGAAAGTTTTAAATACTCTTCAACTAGTCTATTTGTTGTTACTCGTTATCTCATTGAGTGCACTCTACCTGGATGCCTAAATGGATGCTAAGAAAAGTCATGTAACATTGCCAAACAAATTAATTCCTGCAATTAATCGATTCCTTTTTACATGTAGCCATACCATCAGGACATGTCTATTTAATAGATTTATATACACCAGCAACACACACATAAACAGACATACGCCAAGAATCAAGGAGAATGGGCTGCCATATAGCAACAAAGCTAACGTTAGCTGAGCTTATGTTTGAACTGCAGTATATAATTTCACAAAAGCAACGTGTATTTAGACATCCATCTTTCTATACTTGTCAATTGAATGTCTTCAAGTAAGGCTTAAAGTTCATGTAGTTTTACGTGACTCTCCTGTCCTATGAAACAGATGCTTTGTTGAGTAAGAATACTTTTCGATATTATTTTCATTCATGATCAGTGATATTGAATGATATTTTTTGCACATTTTAATGTATGGCTTGAAAATAAAATACACCAAGTCTGCATTTGTTCTTCCCACATAAAAATAATTATTATCAAAAGTGCTTATGAACGTAATGTCATCGGTTATCCGACCAATTGTCGGACAAGACTGTATCAACCAACTAACAGACCAACTGACCAGAAAGAGGGTATTAAGTGTGGTAGTTAAAGATCAAAATATTTATCTTTATGTATTAGGCAGGAAAATAATTAAACATTTTAACATTTTAAAAAATCCCCAATATTTATTCAGTGGCGCACAAAATTATTATCAGTTACACAGCATTCTGTAGCTGATGATTTAGCTTTTTTAATCAAACCACATTCCAGCCTTCTTTGTTTGTGTCAGCGAGAGACCGGTCGAGGTAAAACGCGTCACGCAAAAAGGGGCTTGTGTGTCAGACATGCTCACAGAGATGAGGATTATGATAATGGATAACTGTGAGAAAGACAAGAAGGAAGAAAGTCTGGAAGAGTTGCTATTCAGACACATACTATACCATGGGCTATAGTCATCCCCCTCTCCCCTCTCCCACTCTGTCCATGTTTTATGGCTAGATTCTGTTACTGCTCCCTGGCTCACCTCGCAGTGTGAAATATGCATGTCTCGACTATCCTCCTCACCCCACCCGACGAGCTCGCAGACACACGTGAGTGCTGCCAAGAATGGTGTTTCTGTTTGGGTCTAAACATTTAAAGGTTTATGATCTGCTGAGTGTGTAATTTGAAATGTGGTCATGCAGTATGTCCCAGTCCTTGAGGTGATGTTTGTGTCCTTACATTTAAGTGTGTTTATGATTTCCTTAAGAAAGATGGACTACTTACAGTGCTGCTGACATTACATTTACATTAGCAGGTAAACAACAGAAGGGCCTCATGTTTGCTCGGAGGAAATTTACAATCCTAGATATTAATTAATAATCTGGCATCGTGAACCCTGCAACTTTTTTACACCTTCTCTTTTCTAGTTTCTTTGGGCCCTTTCCTTTCTTTCGTGCTTTCTCTCAGGGGGAGGGTGAGGGGCAATGCTCCAGGCTGCAGCAGGTTTAGCAGGTTCTAAGGAGTGCGAGAATAATTTTGGATCTGCTCTGTTTCATCATCTCCCGCTGTCAGAAGTTTGTTTCAGAAGCAGGAGCCTAAACACTTGCTTCTTTGGCAGATGTGTCACAAGTGGCACTTTGTTGAGCAGTTGTATTCGTCTCTGGCAGGTTTTTACATAGTGGAAATGAGCAGGGATTGTGCAGCGAGCAAGTTGTGATCTCTGTTTAGTGTAAACCAGGGCCTTGTCAGAACTTGTATTCTTGTTTAGTAGTGTTTGTGTTCGTTTCAGTATTTGATTTGATATTTTTGTGGGTTTGGGAGTTCCCACGCAGACCCTATACCCCTGACATGAAATCTAATATTACCTTTTTTTAATTTCAGAATATTTCAACTACTGTATGTAATGTACCATTAGCAGAAATGTTTAAGCATATTTGTAATCTGTATTTGGACCTGACCAATATGGGATTTTTTTGGCCAATGCCAATACTGGTATTAGGCAGCAAGGAAATTCTGTTACACGATATATCGGCTGATATTTTAGATATACAATATCGGCTGAATGTTGTTATCAAATTCTTGAGATGAATATATGTAATGGAGGCAGGATATCTTACATTTGAACAGACTTTATTCCAGATGTCAGTGAACTCAACAATTAACACTTTGCTTATTAGCTATTAAATTACAGACCGCTCTCTGCTGGACAGACTATCTAAATACACCATTTTAAATGACTAGCTCAAGCATTTTTTCCAGCCTTAAAAAACAGTTTTAGTATTTCTGCATGTTGGAGAACATATACGCCAATACCGTTATATCTGTGATGTGCTAATATTGGCTGATAATATCGGCAAACCGATATATCAGTCAGGCCCTAATCTGTGTATTTATTTATCAAAACATTGTCAAAAGGTATCAAAAGTGCAAACAACACTTAATTAATAATGAATCATTTGGCCTTGTCATTCACATGGTTGCTAAAATACAAGCATACAGGGAGAGAGTTTTGTTAGGTGGAGTAGAAATTGGAAGTTGTATGTGGGTGTGTATTAAGTAAAGGTTAAGCTGTCTTTACTGCAGTTGAAAATACATTAGTAATGTGATACAACTCAGTAGTCATTCAGTAAATGTTTTCATGCAGGTTTTCTCAGGAATAGGAACCCAGTCGACATATAACTGATTGTTGCTAACTCTACTCGTGCAGTTCAAAGGAGAATGTTGTCAGAACCTGTGGAAGTGGGTGTTAAGGAGTTGAAATGTTTTTGAAAGTGCCAGTGTGCATAAGGTTTAAGTGAATAAATAGATAAATAACCGCCGGCCCTTGTAGAACGAGTCCCCCTGGCAGCGTGCCAAACAGGTAATTCCTCCGGCATAGTTTTGGAAGGGCCACAGCGAGCCAAGCCTGCCTCAGCAGTCAGACTGTCTGCACATTTCTGCCGCTGATGGCATACCAGGGGCGCCATTTTCCTCTCTGAGACAGACAAGCAGGAGGATCTGATTGGCCTTCCGCCAAAGCGCACTCACAAAGGCTCCTTTGACAGCAGGTCAGTCGGTTAACCAAGCAGTAGGCAGAGGGAGAAAGGGGCAAGGCAGAAAAAAATAAAACTCGTCTTCACCTCTTCACCCTTATGCTTCATTAAAGGGTTCTTCACACTAAAAAAGATGCAGCCTCTTGTTTGTCAAATGATTTTGAAACACCTCTTCAGTTATTTGTTTTTTAATGGAAGCAAGGTGCATGAGAGGCTCTGTAGGCCTTCAGCTCTCATTGGGACAACCGCATACTTGCCCCTCGCCAGCAGACATGCATCACAGAGTGTGAACAGATTTCACTGATACATTAGAACTATGCTTGTGTTTGTGTTTTGTGTTTTTGCCTTTCACCTTTGGACCTTTTGTAGACATCCAGTGCTGACGAAAGCCTGCCAAGTATGTAAAATAATCTCATAATTATTTGTGTTTTAATAAAGTAATAAATACCAGAGGTGCCTTTTATATTAATGATGAATATAACATGTTTATTGACCTGTGGAAGTGTATGTTGCAGTTTTTTGGATGTTGCCGAATTTTTCTAGAAAGTTGTGGTTTTAAGAGAAAATGCAAATGTTTGGGTGCAATTTGCAATGTAAAACATTAATATCGAGTCTGCATTTTTGACCGAGATAAATATGTGCTCAACCATTAGCTCACCCTTGTCGTGATGCTGATAGAGCCTTCCATCCTATATTTTCATCATAAAGCTGTGTAGGAGCTGACACGTTAGCGTTAAATAGCTGCTGATGTTCTCCTGTGTACTCCCGCGCTCATTATCTCTCCGGTCCAGGCCTTGCTTCTCTGCTTTCTCCTGCCGCCCATCTTCTCCCCTGTGTACCAGCCGCTTTGCATACGACTGATGTTTAAATGCTGCATTGTTAACTGACGTGGGGTAGCCCT
Source organism: Naso thynnoides (assembly GCA_029783665.1). Classification (NCBI taxonomy): domain Eukaryota; kingdom Metazoa; phylum Chordata; class Actinopteri; order Acanthuriformes; family Acanthuridae; genus Naso; species Naso thynnoides. The sequence continues at coordinate 9,497,945 of JAQLOL010000014.1, forward strand.
TTGCTGACCCGGGAGGTATTTGCTTGTTTGATCATGGGGCAGCAGTTTTAATGTATCGAAGCAGCGCCGCTCCGTAAAGCCCCTCATATAAGTGGAGATGGAGGGCGAAGGCAGGATGAGGGAAGCATTGGTTGCAGGCCTGACAGTACAGAAGGAAGGTGATTATTAGAATATCTGTTGGTCAGCAAGGCCAGAGGAGACGCTGCTGACCCTGCACTTCCACTAATGCTGTGATGGTAGGTGTTGGTATTCCAGGGGGTGTTGAGGGGGTTGTGGCAAAGACAGAGAACAGGGCTTCATTGATGAGCTTTTTTTTTTTTTTTAGTATTTCCATCATTGTGTCTGTTTTTTTTTTTCGTTTTGTTTTGTTTTTTTTCTTATTGGT
>JAQLOL010000014.1:9498429-9530693 GCA_029783665.1 Naso thynnoides
TACAGAAAGTACCTGAAAATGTGTGACATTAGTTAAAAGGAACATCTTTGTCAAAGTCTTTCCTCAAGCAGATATTCGAGCTAGGAAGGCAGAACTTGTCAGGAAATATATTTTCAGGAGCAATAACTTTTGTCTGCCTGGCTTCCTACTCCCCTCTCTCTCACTCAGTGATTTTTGACCAAATAAATGCAAATGTTTTTTGTTTTGTTTTGTTTTGTTTTGAAACCCAACCACCACACCCCTAAGGGGGACATTTTTTTCTTCTTTTTTTCTTCTCTCTTTTCTTTTTTCGTTTTAAACGTTATTTATTCAACATTTTCTTCTTTTTTAAAAACTTTTTTGCTTTAGAGGAGGCTTAGTATAAGCAGGTGGTGATTACATATAATAGAAATCATTGCATAAAACAAACAGCATTATTGCATCATCATAAAACAAATAGAAACAAGCAAACAAAAACAAAGCAAAAAACAAAAAACACAGACCTTCTCTTAAGAAAGGTGAATTACCCATACCTAGCAACTTTCATGTGTCCTATAGTGTTTCTATACTCTGATTAAACATAAATGGCAGTGAAAGGAGTTTAAATATGCAGTCTGAGATCTACTGAAGTAAACACCTGATCGAATTTTAACAGCAACATTTGTAGAGGATAGGGTCAACCTCTGCTAATTGTGAGAAGTTGAAAATAGACTGGTATGGTCCTTGAAAGTCTCGGCCTCAGTTTGTCACAAAGACTGTAAGAAGTCATCTAAACAGCCCAGTGTCACAGAAAACCAACCTTGCCTTTACATCTGTGTCACCGGGCAAAAGAATCCCAGTTGGACAGCTGACATCACAACAGAAAGGAGTATTGAGAAAGAGCAAAAACAATGACACAAACAGTGTACAAGTTTGTGTTTACACCTTGGGACCTGTGTATCAAGACCCTGTGTGCGCTGAGGCTAGCCAGACTCTGGCCCCTCAAAAGAAAAATATTGAACACCCATGCACCCTCCTAGCCTTTTCCTTACCCTTCTTTGCCCTTCTTCTCTTTCTACCCTCTCCTTTTCTCTTTGGTTCGTTTCTTGTGGGAAGTCTTTTAGAGCGGCAGTGACCACAGATACCAGGGGAGAAAAACTGCAAGAAAACCCATATCGCTCGACCTGATCGTTAATATTTGATGGACAGTTCCCCCATGAATTTCCCACAGCATTCCATAGTGGGCTTGTGATGTGCAGAACGTAAGGCTACGGATGAGGTGATTCGCATCGGGACCACTGTGACCAGGTGGATCGACTCAACCACAAACAAAAGCAACACACTAGTTTCTATCTATACTTTGTTTGTCAGCCTTGCAAGTGTCACAAAGTCTGGAGGAGTAGTTTGTCTTTTGATGCTCACAACACTAAGCATGTTCTGTGATTACACGAGCATGTCTTTGATACGGTTTTCTAGAAAGGCTCGCCTTCAAATTCCCTCCTGAATAATCATGTTAACATGCTTTAGATTAACTCTATATATCTATGTTAAGCACTGTTGATCCTCTTGAGATCTCACAACTGGATTCTGCAAATATGGATTGGCTCTTGCATTTCCAAAAGTCCCAAAGCAGCCCAGATGCCCCTTGACTTTTGAACTGCGGTTCACAGGAAAAGCAGAGGTGAAGCAGCAATCTGCATCTCTCATGGTGCTTGACGCCCACACTGCTGCTGAGAGAGAGAAACAGACTGCCACAAGAGTTTACCTCGAGGAGTGGAAGGGAGGAAAAAAAGAATTGAAGGAAAATTCTTGTTCGATTAACTCAAGCTGTCACAGTCAGCCCTCAGAGTTCTTCTTCTACTCTTGTTGTTGCCCCCTATGTTGTCCCAGTCTTTACTTAGTCCGTCTTTTCCCCCCTATTTTATTCCTTTTTCTGAGTTTCTGTAGAAGGCTTGACCCTGTGTGGCTGCAGGCCCTAAATAGCAAGGCTTCAGAGCCCAGAGTCTATTGATCGAGCCTCAAGAGAACTAAGCAAATGTAGGTGGAGCAACAAGTCAATAACTGTGACTGCAACAATGCCAGTCGCACTGATGGCGTCCTTCACATGGTGCTAGTTGTTGTTTTTCATGTTTTGGGAAAGGGGAAGAGATTTGGAACAAATCAGTGTTTCTCAAAGGACTAGATGCACAATTTATCTTCCCCCCTTTTTATCTTTTTGTATTTTCTTCATTCTGAACAACTATTTCTAGTTTTGTTTTTTTTTTTTACTGATGATTTATCCCACTAAAATGCCGTTTAGTGGGTTTATTCTAATCCATTATCTAACTTCCCCTCTTCTCTCTCCCAGCTCGACCTCTCCCCTCTATTCTCTCTTAGGCTCTCACAGCCTAGATGCATGGACTAGGGAAACTAGTCTGCAAATTTAATGGAACAGCATGGATTATTTAGACCTACTAAAGCCTGCCTTGTAGTGTCAAATGGGGGCTTGTGGGGTGACATTATACCCCTACGTTCTCTCTCCTCCAGTCTCCTCCCCTGTCTCTGTCTCTCTGTTTCTGCTCTGCAAACCCTGCTGGATAAAGTGATCTGTACCTGCATGTCCAAACAAGATTTACCTGATGGTTCACATAATCCCTAATTGTTCCGTGTTATTTCATGCCAGATTGCCAGACTCGTGTAGTTTTCACACATTTTGCTCAACACTCGCTAGATGCGGACACATGCGTGTGCAAAATGTGCCCTTACGCAATCTTTTTTACACACACTCCAGAACAGTCTGACACTGTGACCTTTGGCTGGCTTAAGCCTTTCATACCTGCAAGACACAGCAAGGGAGCGCGAGTGTCCTGACGATCATGAGGTCAAGTTCAAGACACGGGTTCTTCTCCTGCTTACCTGTTTTTCTGCATTTCATCCACACATGCAGATTTGACCTTTCACCCCTGGATACCAACAGAGGAAACTAGCTTTAGTTGCCTCTCTGCCTTGATATCTGATCTGTGGCAGAAATAACAACTCTAGATAAGTATAGAGCAGCAATCCACTTTATTCCCCATTCATTAGTTTTTGAAAGTTTGTTGCTCTCATATCCCTGAAGGCAATAGACACGTAAAGTTACATTAAGAACCATTTACAATCTGAGCTGCTTTTCCTCTTGTGTGTTTTTAGAAGAGTTTTAAGTGACTTTATTTTGACCCAGCAGAGGTTTTAGTTCCCTAAACAGTACTTTACACAAAACCACATACATTGTTCCTCCTAAAACTTTTTTTAAATGCATCAGCATTACTTCAAACAAGAATCTTATAATCAAGACAGATGATAAGAAAGAAGAGACACTGTTTCTCCTAAAGTCCATTAAAATAAAAATCTTACAACGTAAACCTGTTGTCCGTGATTAAAGTCACTTTGATTTTATTTGGCCTGCTAATGTAGGCATTTGTGTATTATCATGTAAATATTCTTTGTGTGAAACAGATCTATAAACAAGTATTTTTTCTTCTATGCTCAAAGAGAAAGACCAGTGATGTGAACAAACTTTGTCATAGAAAGTAGTTGCACCAGAGAGGAAAGTGTTTTATTTTTTAACCCGCACGTATAGAAATGTTTGCAGGCAAAATGTGGTCAGGCTCGGCCAGTGCAAGCTCTTTGTACATTTGTATAAGAAGTGGGTCAGCTTGTGTGGGTGTGTGCGTGTGTACTTGTATGTTCCATGCGCAGACGTGTTTGTGTGCACGCTGGTGGGCAATGTTGCAACATCATGTGTATCTGGAGACACAGGATGCAGAAGTAAAACCACTCGGGACTTGAAGCAAATATTTGGAGAGTCGATTTCAAATGGCAAACAAACACCACGCGGAGGAGCTTCCTCACCAGTTAATAAAAAGCCTCAGACGTAAACACTAATATCCTCATCGCTGCTTTGTCGCGCAATCCTAAACAGACGTGTTTTTGGGCCCTGGGTTTGAAGCATTTATCTGATGAATGGTTTTGTTTTGAGCAGAAACCAGTTTGAGGCACTTCAAGAAGTGAAGCTGTCGGGACAAGTTCTTGTGAAGACGAGTGCTTTGATTCCAGCTTGTATAAAAAATTTAAACTAATAAGTATGGGAGAGGAGGCTCAGTGAGGAAATAGATCTCCTGTCTTTTCCCTAATTATCACATATTTAAATTATGTTTAAAAAGCAAAAGATATGCTATTAAGTCTTTTGTGTTGTCACTATTTTTACATCGCAAGTCCAAGCATTTAATTTCAGTAGTAAGCTTGAAAGAGTCAGGTCAAATTTCACAACAGTCGTGCTGGTTTTAGGTGTCAGAGTGTGGATGTGTTACTCCCTCCTTCCCTGACACAATAACGTCTCTTCATAAAAGTAACAACGATAAAAACAGATACTTTGAAAAGTTGCGTCAAGAGAAAGCCTCGCAATAATTAGATTAGTAAAACTCTGTATGATTCTGAAGCAGCCTCCTTCCTCCCAGTCTGTGCCACTATCAGAAACAAAGCATGCAGATGCCTTAAACCATCGCCTCAGGTGTCCCACGCTCCCTAACCATTCCAGTTCTACTTCTCCCTTCTTTTTTCTTCCCTGTTTCCGTTTCTCTTCTTAAGTGAAAGTGAGCAGTTGTGTGCACAAATGATTTATGTGCTTTAATGAGATTTCAATCCTGAGCAAACAATAAAAATTTATGGACAGCACAGTTCTTGAGGCTTGCAGCTCTAATGGCTAATGTTACGCCCTTTTTCAGCGGGGCCAGTAATCGGATCTGCAGCTGGCCCCCGGCCCTTGCAGGATGTATACAGGTTGGATTTTGTGTTAGCAGACAGAATAAATGGAGAGGAATGTCATCTTGTCAGGGTGCAGAAATATTTGTTTACTTCCACATATTGTTGTATGTATGCTGTAATCCTTAAGTTATATTTTGGTTAAATAAAGAGGGCCTCAAGTATGTTTATTTCTATATGACTGAAGAAATAAATCAATTTCTTCATAACAAATCAGTATTCCTTTCCAACCAGCTTAGTATGAGATATGATGGTACTAGTTTTATTATTTATTAGTCAAATATTCAAATCATCCAGTTTCCTTAACTGTCTATTTTTATTATTGTGTGCTTCTAAGCATTGAAATCAAGAAAGAGCCCCTGAAAAAGTTTGTTTGCACCATCAGCTGACATTTACACATATAAATATGGGCTTTTGACATGCTCCTGTAGACTGTAAGCCATCGATGTTACAATCATAAAGCTAAGGTAGTAAAAAAACACTTTGTATCACTACATCCCAGCAGCTAGAGTGAAAAAAAAATACAAGGGGAAGTTGAGAAAAAGTAGAAAATGGGAGTGGGGAAAAAAAGCAGTATTACTCAACTGAATGGAGGGAATGAATGAGACAAAAAGAGGACACATATGAGGATGGAGAGAGACGGGGGGGGGGACAGAGGAGGGCTCAGGCAGGTAAGTAGGCAGGCTCAGAGAGCCACCTGCACATCTCATCAGGATGAAGATAAGCTGCAGCAGCTACATGAAATCGCTGCCGGCAAAAAAAAGTTCGTAAAAAAATCTCAGACACAGTTGCGATACGTTCTCTGTTCCTCCTTCACCCACTCTGTCTTTTTTTTTCCATTTCCCTCTCCATCTCCTTTTCTCCTCCACCTTCTTTTTCAGCGTCTCACATACACTTGCATATACACACTCTCCTCCCACGCCACATTTCCTCCCACTTTCTACCTCCATCTCTCCTCTCTTCCCCTCCTCCCTCACTCAGTCTCCTTCTGCCCTCCCTCTCTTCTTCCTTGCAACACTTTTTCTGGGAGAGAACTGGGTCCCAGTCTAGGCTGCTGCTGGCCAGGGTTGTTAGCCGCCAAATAAAAAATGGATGAACTTGTAGAGCCCCGATGCTTTTCTCCTGCATGAAGTTGGTAGAAAGAGAGGGAAGAAAGTGGGAGACAGAGAGAGAAAGAGAGAGGGGGAATCAGGCTGACGTGAAATATGCAGCTCAGACCTTGTCCTTGAAATAAAAATCTGTCCGTCTATCAGGTGTTGTTTTTTTTAGCTGTGTTTAGTTAGTTGTTTTTATTAATAAAAGTTTAAAAAATGTCTTTTCGGGGATCAATAATCTACAAAATATAAGTAAATAGAATACTTAATAAATTGAAACAACTCTTAATTTAAAAATTAGTTAAATACTTTCGGTTAAAAAACATGGAAACAATAAAACTTGTTTAACTTCATGTATGTTTTTAAATTGTCCAGTATGTTTAGTGACTTTGTAGTAACAGATTTAAAGCCTCAATCACCAATCAGATAGTGGATCAATTTACATAATTGAGAGGTTTTAGTTAAGTTTTTCTGTACTAGAATTGCAAACGTTTGTCAAATAATCCAATCTTTACAACTGATTAATCATTAATTTGCCTAGCAAAAATTGTTCTTCAAATGTAAGAATTTGCTGCCTTTCTCTATTTAGTGTCATTTTAAACTAAATACCTTATTTATTAGTAGTTCTTAGTTATTTAGATGGCTGCCCGGTTAAAACGAAACATGCAAAGATGTCATCTCGCGATCAGTAAAAATTGAAAGACAAATAAATTTGGAAAATAGTTGCAGACCAAATGTTGGCCAAAAAACAGAAGATGTAAACAAACCATTGCCACAATCAGCAAGTACCAATTATAGTTGTTTCTGTCAATCAGTTGCTGTAGTGAAGGTGTTTTGTTTTTTGGCAGAAAGTTGACCTTTTTTTCCTTTATGTTTACATCACTGGCTATATATGTTAAATATTTTAATCCAATAAGATGTTATCATGCATGGTCACTGACTGACAATCTTATTTTTACTGTTCAGTAAGCATGTGAGTGTTCAGGTGTGGATGCCTTCTTAAATATTGTTTTGTTTGTCTTTAGGGGAATTACATGATGTTGTGGACTTCTTTAAATAATTACAGCAAACACTCTGTGTTAGCGCGTGTGTGTGTGTGTGTGTGTGTGTGTGTGTGTGTGTGTGTCAGGGAGGGAGGGTGTATCAGTGTGTGTGTCTCCAAAATTACCATTTATCTTGAACACCCCCTTGGGGACAATAGGCCGAACATTCGTGGTGGGATCAGATCTCTCCAGCAAACAGGTCAAGTCATTATCTGTGCAGAGCAACATGAGCCCGAGCTGATTGTTCTGCGTCGTTCTGCCTCATTCTTCCTCGTTTCAGTCGCTCGATTGAAGCGTCGCACGTTTCTCACCTTTCTTTACCCAAACTGGATTGATAGCCGGCCCGTCTCCACCTTTTGTTATGTCATGTTCGCATTCATTTGTGTTTGTGTGTGTGTGTGTGTTTGTGTGTGTGTGTGTGTGTGTGAACCCCAGACTAATACCGGTGTGTGTCTGCAGTGAAACATATATTTGTATTAGTTTGTGATAACACGTCAATGTGTTAGTTAGGACTCACCCCCACCAGCACTCCACCTCCATGTCCATCACTCAAACCATTTGTGAACACATTGATCCCCCTCACCCCCCTCCTCCCCCTCACCCCTCCCCTCTCCCGTGCTGTATATTCCCATGGTTTGGAGGGAGGAGAGTCAGAATGGCTCAGACAGCCATTGATTTTTATTTTATTGGTCTACCAGTGGAAAGAGGAGGGAACTGGGAGGGCCTGAGAGATGCAACTCTGCAGCTAAGTTTGTTCTTAGTGGAGACAGTGTGTGTGCATGCGTGCGTGTGTGTTTAAAGGTGGGCTGGGCCTATCTGCTTATGTCTGCCTGACTGAGACTGTTTTTGTTTTGGGGTCAGGGGGTTTTATCTGCCTGTCTGCGAGGTGTGTGTTTGTGTGTGTGTCCATCTGAGAGCCATCAGAAGTCATATGTGTGTGTGTGTGCGTCTGTGTGTTCAGGGCACGTGTGTCCGCGTGCGTCTATATGCCCACCCTTGTGTGCGTTTTGTTTGAGCACACACAGATGTGTTTGTGTGTGTGTGTGTGTGTGTGTGTGTCGTTAAAGGGACTGGGGAATCTGGGGCACTGATCGAGCTGGCACTGGGGACCTGGACCCCAACACACACAACACACGCACACACACACATACACACACACAGCTGAGGTGCATCCCGGTGCTCATTAGAGCTGGTAATAAGGCTGTGCTGCTGGAAGAGGAGGGAAAAAAAACAGGGTAAGGAAAAGTGGGAGGGAGGAAGAGGGTGGGAAGGGAGAAAAAGGGAAAAAAAACTGGAGATTTTAAATTTTAATAACACTGGTACGATTTTGTAAATCTTTCCTGACAGAAAAGTCCTCATTATTTTCATCTGTCTCCGAGGAGCCTCTCCTCTAGCTCTGCCTCCCCGGGTAAACGGACTTCTCTTTCTCCTCTCCACTCTCTCTCCTTCTCTCTCTCTTTCTTTCCTCACTCTCTGTTACTTTCCTCCTCTCTGTTTCTGTCTTTCCACTCTTTCTATCTCGTTCTTCACCCTCAGCTGCTTTATTGTCCATTTCCATGCTTCCTTTTTGCTCTTTCTTTGCACTCATCATTTCAACTCTCTCCCTCTCTATCTCTCTCTCTCTCTCTCTCTCTCTCTCTCTCTCTAACATTATTGCTGTATATCTGTGTTTTCTTGTCTAGTAAGGTGTTAGCTGACTGGCTGTTGGCAATAAAAAACAGCAGGAGCCAATAGACCGACCAGTATTATGTGCTGTTATTGGCTGTCGTCTCAGTTACAAATACTGTTGGTCTGTCTACATATGTGTTGTTTGTGTGTTTGTTTGTTTTTTGTTTATTTTGGAGATGGGGGGGCAAAGACAAAAAAAAAGCTGAGGGATCACAGTATACAGCAGTAGAGAGCAGGGTTAAGGTAAACCTCCTTAAACATGCTGTGCGTAAATGTAGAAATGTGTATATGCAGGTCAGAGAGAGCACCTGCACACTTGTACGTGCACTGTGTGCATCACTCACACACACACACATCCCCAAACCTGCCCCTCCAAACACACACACACACACACACACACACACACACACAGACACACACCTCACCTCCCACCTCTATGTCAAGTGTCAAAGCTGGAGGATGGATCCGGTTTGATAAGTTCTGTTCTGTCTGGCCACGTGTCAGGACGGGATCAACCATACGGCAGAAGAAAACCATGTTCTTCACTCTCCTACCTCCCAATTTTTGGGGGGTTTTTTGTATTTCATTTTTGAGGGGGCTTTGGAGGTGGAATGTGTGCTATATTTGTGGGCTAAGTTTTATTTTAGCTGCTTCTGTTGCCAGAGCGATTTTAACAGAAACTCTAACTTTTGTCGGTGGAGCACATTTAACTCGTGAGCTTAATCAGTCTGGGATTTTCTTGTCCTTTTTTACAGACACACCACTTGTTATGATGACCACATGCAAAAAGTTTAAATGGATGGTGATTCCCCCCCCCCCCTTTTTTATATCAAGTATTGATTTGTAACCCTTTATGTGATTGTGGTTCAAACAGGAAAAGAATAATTTCCTGTCCAAGCTTAACTGTAACGTAAGTGATGACTTTCCAGCCTTCTCACCTCTGTGTTTAAAGGAGAGTGACGACATTAATATCCTCGCTCCTCAAGCTGTCAGAGGAAAAGACTGGGGCTCTTTACAGTGTCACAGGCACTATTTTTCAGATGGATTTTAACATTGCTCAAGTGTATTATGACTATTCCCCCCTCGACTACATGTAACTCCTCCCAGTATGTCTGGCTAGATCTTTCTGTGTAAGTGTGTATGTGTGTGTGTGTGTGTATGCGTGTGATCCTACAGGTCCTCTGGCCAAAGGTAACCCTTAGTTTATAATCTTGTAGTTTCATGTGAATTATAGCAAGCATTAAAAAAGGGGTTCACAAGTGTATGGTTTCACAGTGGATTTAAGCACACAGCTAGAAAAGTGAAAGTCACACTTAGACTTTGAGATGCAGCTAGATTGAATTTAACCTTAATATTATTTCTGCTTCAGCAGCTAAAGGGTTCCGACTGGGCAGTGCTAAATTTGTATCAAGCTTCTGTTTAAATGTTTGAGTTGCCGCAAATAAGATCAGCTACTTTACGTTCGACTTCAAGGCGTGTTCTGTTAGATCGGTGCACAGAGAATCAGTTTGGGTCAAAGTAAGTATTTTTTAAAATATCTGTCCCCTGAGAAGAAGTCGTCGAATCGCAGCACTGTCATATTCCTCAACGCTTTGAACATTTAAGTGTTTGAAGTTATTCAGCGTTGTTTGCTCCCAAATCAGACTCCTTTTTAATGAACACATCTTTTTTTAACAGAATTAAATCCCCAATGCCTCTCTGAGCACCCAGGCTCCTCATCCACGAGGCTGAAACTAACTTAGAGTTCATTTTCCCACCCCCAGGCCACGAGTCACCCTCCCCTCTTCTCCCCAAGCAGGAAAGTAACAAACAACATAGAGCAGCCCGGATTCTCCAAACACGCTCGCACACGCGGATGCACACGCACACAAGGGCCTCCTCTGGGTATTTGGCTGGGATAAATAATCATTCTAAATAATGAATGTCAATTAATAGGGGGAGACGTGGCCTTGCTAAGCATGCTCTGATTAGTGTTTCACTGGGATCTCCTCCCCAGCTGGCTTCAGCCAATCATTCCAGTCTCATCCAAACTGTGGGATCAGGCTCAGATCATAGCATCCCTCATACTGCTTTGACTCTTACCACAAATTAGTCATGTGGGTGGATGACATAAGCAGTGTAATGATTTTTTTAATTACTTTTTCTTTTTTTTGTGCACCACTTGAGACTGAATCGGCACGTTAAAATATACCATAACTGTTTCTTTTATTGCACGAGATGTGCTTAACTGTATACAGTATGACACTGTCATGATCATGTATGCATTTATTCAAGGATAAACTGTCTACTTACGAAGCAGGGCTACTTACGAAGAGGATTGTAATGAGCTCTCTGGTGTTGTCCAGTGAGAGCTACACAGTCACTGTATATCCTATGCAAGTGATGCACAGCAGTGAGTGTAAGCATGTGGCTAGAGAGTTCCTTGTGCAAAGCAGACAAAAAGAAGCACACAAAAAGGAAAGAAATACAAAGACATCAGCATAAAGGCACCGTGCGATGTTATACTATCATCCTTTCTTTCAAAGCTGTTGGTTTTAAACTAAGTGGCCAGTCGAGGCTGCTGCAGGTCCGAGCTGGTGGCTGCGAGCTCGACTGGTGTGTCGGCCTCAGACTTGGGCTTTGGAGGGTAGAGGGTGACTGAGCACCCAGCCAACCCCCCGTCCCTCCCCAGTGATAAATGGCCACAGCATGGGCTATTCATCTCTTGCTTCGAGAAGTGGACAGTGCCCCCCTCTTGGCCTCACCTCCACCCCTCCACATGTCAGCAAATGTGATAATTCTCTCATTTGTCAGGAGCAGCAGAGGGTTCGAGGCTGGTGTATGTGTGTGTGTGTGTGTGTGGTGATAAAAACTCTGGAGAATTTTGGGAACACGCACGAGACGAGTCGCTCACACTGCTGAAACTCCTCTGCGCTCCAGCACCCACTCCCTCGCTCCTGCCCTCCTTCTCACAGCTTTGTGTTTTTCTTTTTTTGTTTCAAAGGCCCCTCTTGTCAGGTTTGCTTAGGTCACAGTGGGAACATTTGAATGTGCAAAAGAGTGAGTCGTTTTATGGCAAATTCCATCAGTAATTCACTGATTTTATTACCTCCAGGAAATTACTGAGCCACTTTTTCCACTTTATTGTGCAAATAAAGTTTTAGAGCCCGTGTGCCGTTTGTTTGTGTGTCATGCTTGTTTATAAGTGTTTTGCTCGGCTTTGTATATTCAAATGCGTATACACGTCAGTATGAAATTTTTTACAGAGACTGTGAGTGTGTATACAAGTCAAAAATAATTTGTCAGACATTTTAGGACACAGCTTTGCACAAAAGTGTTGCCATTTTGGCGATATTCCTTGTGTGTGTGTGTGTGTGTGTGTGTGTGTGTGTGTGTGTGTGTGTGTGTGTGTGTGTTTAGGGTTCCCATGCCAGTGGTTGTATACCAGTAAATACCATGTATGCAGACCTCATGGTAGCTATTAAACATGATAAGCCTCCAGTTGATGGCTGGTCATTTAGTTTGCACATAAACATGTGACTGTTTTACGTGTTTAACTTTTCTCTGTAGACACAATACGACTTCTGTGAACCCTGCGTGATCTCTCCCTCTTTCTCTCTCTTTCTATCTCTTTCTCTCTCTTTCTCTCTCTCTCTCTCTCTCTGCAGGATCATCCAGAATCGCATCCTGGTCTTCATCCTCGGAGCCATCATCCTTCTCACCATCATCCTGGCCATCTATTTCAATCTGCGAGGCCACTGATCTCCCCTCTACACACATAAACGCACACACACAGACACACACACTCCCCCCTGACACAAATACAAACACACATACTCGTGATTAATAGCGACAAAAGCGTTGTTCTGCTGTAATTAGGACAAATGGTCCCCATGAATCACTGTTTCCAAAGCCTGACAGGGAGCTTTTTTCCAGCTCTTTTCTCCTTTCCTGTTTGCTGTTTCTTTCCCTCTTTCATTCCCTCTCTACCTTTTTTTCCCCCCACTTTGCACTTCAATTCTTTCTCCTTTTTTGTTTCTCTCCTCTCAGTTTTGTCCCCTCTCTGTCAGGTTTTCTCTCACATCTCCAGGGACAAGAACAGGAGGAGATGTTTTTATGATAGTTAATATTTTTCATGGTGTTGTCCTTAGTGTGGTTTTGCAGCCCATCCTGTCCCCAGGTTAAAACGCCTGAGGATTTTTTTTTGCAACTCAAAGCCGTTTCAGATATGTATTTTATTTTTTTCCCGGAGATGGAGGTGGGTCAGGCGTTATTCAGGATGTGTGTGCATGCATAAGAGTGTTGCGCACATATATGCATGTTTGTGCATGAGGGACAATGACAGATCGGGGGCCCACACTGCGTCTGTTATTAACACCAACAGTAGACACACACGCTGTATGTATGTACGAGCTTCTGTAACTAAATGATTCAGCTGTTTGTCATGTAGCTCCCACACAGCACAGAGGACAGTGCCTTCAGATGAGATATGCTGTTCATACCCCTTCTTTAAAAAGCTCAGCAGAGCCCAAAATAGACGAGCGGCACCGCCTCGAAAAGAGAGGATGCACATGAAAAGGTTGAGGTCAGTTCAATTTCGGTTTGCTCAAACAAGGTATTGTTTTGTAATATTGAGAGGAAATTGTTTATTTTCAATTACTGCGTTCGGGGAAAGGATGTATAACATTTCAAGAGAGATTGGAGATTGAGAAAAAATAAATAAAATCTTTTATTGCAGAAAGGACCTGACCTCAACCTTGGAAAATACAGTACATGCACACAACAGAGGGTGAGATTTCTTCAGATATCATAATGTGCTTTATTATCCACATTTGGTACAATCCCCCAAACACAACTCATCCACATGAACTCTGTAACATAACTGTCATTGTGGAAAAATATAGACATGATACTGTATGTACTAACATTTAAATATACATGTATAGTGTTTTACTCTCAATGCAAGTCATTCTGTTCCTATTTATTTATAAATGCATAAATGAGTTTTCAATTGAGTTTCTGTGTTAGAATGATGTTGGAAGGTTTTCAGGAATAGCATTAGCAACATGTTTTGGGGTTTTTTTGTCTTGATTTAGGCTGTTAGGTGATTAGACAAAAATGCAAACACCAGGACCAACTGAAACGTGTGATTTTCTAGTTTTGTGTCTTCTTTTCTTCTGTTCTTATAAATGGATCTAAGTCATTTTAGAACTTGTATTTTTTTTCTTTTGTATTTCCCTGTCAAGTTCTGAAGAAGACTGTGATTCAGTTTCCTTGTTTCTGTGTTTATCTGTATGCCGACTGATGATGTGATACATTTGCAGGTGTTTGAAAAAAAACGTGCGTGTGATTTAATGCAGTTTGGTTCTTCTGGGGAAAGCCGTTCTTCAGGGGGGTCTTGGAAAAATCTAAATTTAAGAGCATATTTGGAGACTTTTGTGAAGTTGAGATATGTGAAGGTATCACATACACACACGCATATACACACACACATACTGTAGCTCAGGGTAGGAGAGTGTTGGAGTGTGCATGTGTCTCCTGTGGTTGGTGTGGTGCTTCCCGGCGAGGACATTTGCTATTCTGTTTCAGGGCCACGGTCTTCGTTTTCCAAGATGCAGGGGTGTCGAGGTGGTGAGGCAACCCCACCCCCCACCCCCCTCAATGCCCCCTCCTATCGACCATCATTTCACAGGCCCTCACCAGCCGCAGCGCCGCCGTCTGCTTCAAAGCGTCAAATTAATGGCCAACAAAATAGTGTGCCTCTGACTGTCCCATGCGGGGCCGACCCACCAAGACTTATCATTAAAGTGAAGGAATAATGAAAAAAGGAAGGAAGAAGAAGAAAGGAGGGAGAAAGGAAGGAAGTGAACAAGGAAGCATGGAGGTGGGGGGTTGAAATTCCTGGCAGTTTGACAAACCTCATCTGGTAATGACCCTCGGTGATTGTTGTTTCACCCAGTGCACAGAGAAAGAGTGTGTGTGTGTGTGTGTGTCTCTGCATGTGCAGCCTACCTACATGCCAATGTGCTCTCTTCTCGTCCTCTCTCTTTCTATCTCTATGTCTTTATTTCCCTCCCCATCCCTTTTGCGACCCCCCCCCCCCCTTTTCTCTACCTCTCCTGCCACCTTTTCTCCTCCTCCCTGTCCTCCCCTCCCTCCCTCCCAGCCTGTCAGATGAGCGGAGCAGTAGCTAGCGAGTGAGCGGTGGAAGGCAGCGTGGCGGCGGCTTCTATTTGAAGTTGTAATGGTGTCAAAAAGTCAGGGCTGACTGACAGACGTCAGTCCCACAGGGCCTCATTAAAAACAGACCCACTTGACAAGGAAATAATTGAGCGCCGGCGACAACTCGGGGGCCCCTCCGCGTTTTTAGATGTTTTTATTTTCTTTTCATTATTAGCGCCGAGCTATTATGTTCATTAAGAAATGGCATTAAAACAAGTTTTTAAAAGCGGGGAAAGGGAGGGAGGGGCAGAGGGAAGGCTGGATGCGTGGAGGTGGGAAGATAACGATTTGTTTAGAACCCCCGTCCTGTTTTATTATTTAAACAGGAGCACTGTCATGTGATACCTTGGCAGACGTCAACTATCATCTGCCACTCCTCCCGTTTTCCCCCTCTTTTTTCCTTTTTTTCCTCTTCTCTCATCCCTCACTTTCCTCCAGCTTTTATCTTTCCCTTCTCTGTCCATCTCCCTCTTTCTCTACCAGCCCATCTCTCTCTCCCTCTCTTCATCCCTTTCTTTCTCTCCCTTTGAGCGGCGGGTGTCGTCGGAATATGAACTAGATTATTCATCAGTGCCCCCCAAAGCCCTGCTACCACTCCCCCCCATTCACTGATTTGGTTTTCGACAAGCGTCTCGCCGCGGAGGGCTGAGGATGAAAACTTGTCAAAAATAGGTTATATCTTATTCCAAGGGGCAACAATAGCAGCAGGTACAGACACCTTTTAATATTTAATTTAGACGGGTGTTAACCCTCCTTAAGTGACTGGAGCTGTGTCTTCCATACAGACACCTGGAGAGAAACTGGGGGGAGCGAGCAAGAGGGGAGAGCAATTAATTATTTGATGACTGAAAAGTGATTTTTGAAGCTCAGAGATGACTGTGTCTTGGGTGTGCCTGTCCTCAGCCTGGCTGTCCTGTGAAAGCTGATATTTCTACCTGCATTACATTTAGATCCTTGCTTGTTACATACGGTAATGATAGCAGGAGTGATCATGTGGCAATAGATATTATTTTGGACTGCTATCTTGCATCAGTGTATCTCGCTACCATCCCTTGAATTTAGCTCAGCGGTTCCTCTTGTTCATCCTGGCTCTTTACATAAAAGTGAAAAAAAGAAGGTTCCTCAACAAGAAACCTCTGTGATGTGCCACCATTATGAAAAGCCTGATGTTTGTCAGCCATTTAAGACGACGAAGGATTGTGACAAGCGTCGTTTGAGCTGCCTGTCCCCCGGCGAAGGGCGGGCCTTAAACAGTATAAACAGCCCCAGTGGTGGGATCACAACAGGAGGGTGGGCGCTTCATCTCCAGGAGTGTCCATGATGCTGCCCCCCCCCCCCGCCAACCACCACCACACACACACTTATTAAAGGAGGCCCTGTAACAACAGCTACCCAAGAAAAACCCACAATGGCACTGTTTGAGAACTACAATGACTCTTGCACAGTTTGATTCAGCACACATACAAAAGCATGCTGGCGCTGGCGCACGTGTGGTCGACGCCTCCCGATAAAAAGACCCACACACGCTCTAGTGTACGGCTGTTAGAAGAGGAGCCATGTTCTCCGTTTGTACACGCCACCAGTCCTGGCAGAATGGCTTTCTTTCTCTCCTCGGCCCTTTATCTGTCTTTTCTTTCGGCCCCATCAGCGCTGTCGACCATTTTAATGGTGTTTGTGCTCACAAAGAAATGACAATGCCCCCCATTATTTGAGGAAGTCACAGGGGCTGCAGTCATGGATGTTGCTGTGTGTGCATGTGCTAGCAGGATGTGTCCCCCTGTGGTTGAGATGGAGTGCTTTGTGGAATTGTCTTGATGCACAAATATCTGTTTGTGTCCATACGTTGTGTCTGTGTGACTCATTTTTTATGTTGACCGGGATCCTCAGTTCATCTCGTTCTTCCCTATAACCAATCAGACTCTGAGCTGCTGCTAAAACTTTAAAGACTTTTGTGATCTCTGTCAGTGTCACTGTCGTTTAACATCTGTCATTAAAGCAGTTCTGAATCTCAGCAACCAAGACACTGTGTCATAACCTGCATTTCTCTCCTCTAGCCGCTGTGTGCTGTCATTAAGCACACAGAAGCTCTCGGGGAGAAACCTGACAGACTCCTCGGCAACGAGTGAGGAGGTAAAGCCGGGAGATGACATTTTCAAACCTATAGCAGCCCTGCCTGCCTGCATTTTTTATTTTAAAGACACATCTAGCCTTGTGCTGAAGACGCTCTAATGCCTTTTTGCCATGGAGACAATAGAAAACACAAAGAGCCAGGTCAGAGCCAGGCTGAGCCGGGCTAAACCACTCAGCACAGCCCCCTCCTCCTCCCTCCATCTCCATCTTACCTTGCATCTCTCCCTGTAGAATACTGCCACAGCCTTTGAACTGAAATTAACACTTTACCACTACAAAGACATACAGTTGTAACCAGCAATGACATTTGCATGATAATAGGGAGTTGGAGGAAATGGAGCTGTTTTATTGCTAGAGAAGCTTTTGCTAAAATATATTTGTCAGTATTCGTTTGCCCTTTGCCCCTTCAGTTGAATTCTTCAGTTCTTAACTGCATGTAAATGAATGCACAATATATCCAAATAGATGTTAAAGATTAAGGTCATTTAGGAGGCTGTAGTAACACTGTACCAGTGTTACTACGTGTTATTGTTCTTTGTCAACATCGGCCAGATAGGTTTCGTAAACCCCATGCATTTTTTCCAAAATAGGTTTATCTATGAGGTATCATGTTTGTTTACATTTTGTCAATATTCTATAAACATTCCAGCAACTACCTGAAAATGTAAGACAACATTAGTTAAAAAGAATGTGTAAAAATTCATCTTCACACTAGTATTCGAGCTAGTAATGCAGCACTTGTAAAGAACCATTTTTCCTAGGTGTAATAACTTCAATTTTTTAAAATAAATGTAGAAGTTCTCTTGAAGGGTAAATTACGTAAACCTTGCAACTTTCACGTCCTATAGTGTTTCTATACCCTGTTTCAACATAAATGGCAGTCCAAGATCTACCAAAGTAAACATATGGTCAAATTTCAATAACATTAATTAAATAATCTTAATAACAGGAACGATCTCTGCTAGTGGTGAGGAGTCAAAAATAGACCAGTATGGTCCTTTAAAAAGTAATTTTAATGAATTTTTGTCTACATTCATTCAATGGAGATGATCTCGATGACTGTCCGTTTCAAAAGTGAATGAATGATAGTGAGAGGCCAATGAGTAGAAAAGCGGGAAAAAGCACGAAAAGAGGCCAGGTTGCCCAGAAGGTACTCAGTGGCATGGACCATCAGAGGGAGGAGGGTTTAGTCAGGTTCGCCCCTGTACAGTAATTTACTTTGCATATGGTGTCTTAGCAGACACGATTCTAAATTTCCAACTGGGAGGCATCAGTGGAGGAATCACTGTCTTCAAAAGACGGCCTGCCAGTCACGCTCCTCCCGTAGCCAGAGATCTGAGCGTGCGCTGATAACCCGCGACATCTTTCTGGAAAAACGAGGAGTCGATCAGCTTTGATGGAGCACATCCGCCATGACAGGCTACTGAGGAGCTCGCTAATCAACTGGGGAGAGAAGGGGGGGGGGCATCGCTTAGCATGACAGCACAGGGGAGAAGGGGTGGTAGGGGGGTTGGACGGACGGATGGATGGATGGATGGATGGATGGAGAAGGTGTGCACTTGTTCACTGTGAA
Organism: Naso thynnoides; assembly: GCA_029783665.1. Classification (NCBI taxonomy): domain Eukaryota; kingdom Metazoa; phylum Chordata; class Actinopteri; order Acanthuriformes; family Acanthuridae; genus Naso; species Naso thynnoides. The sequence continues at coordinate 9,516,876 of JAQLOL010000014.1, forward strand.
GTAACCACACCTCTCAGACATGCAGGTAGATGCAAGGGTGGCTGGATGAGAGGAAGACAGGAGTGTGTTTGCATTGTCTGGTAAAAAGGGCGGCCCCCTCCAGTATCCCCCAGCAGCTTGTTAGCTACTCCCCCCCTCCATGAAACCTCCGCCTCAAATGGTTGGTGGCAATTAAATATTCATGAGAGGGCATCCAATCCCGGTGCTCGTCGGCCAGTTTTCTCCACATAGGCCAGGAAGTGGAATTGGATTCTTATGAGGGGGCCTGTTTCAGGCTGGTGCGAGAGGTCAATTGAATCCGGAGTCCAAAGGTTACAGAAGCTGTATGATGTCCTTTCATATCGCTCCACCTGTCTGAAAAAACAGGACACACTTGCCATTCACAGCACATGAAAGAGTCTTTGTTGATTGGTTGCTTTCTCATTAAGAAAGCAAAAGTTCCCAAATTGTTACCACTAGTTCGTAAATTGTAACAAGCTTGGTTTAGTTTACATGAATCCAATTTACTTTAGCTCCAAATTATGAATCAATGTTCCCTCGAATACTTTGCAAACATTGACTTTACTGCTCATACAGCCTCACAGACAAAAAGCTGCATCCTCCAAAACAGGCAGACTGACTGTATACACACACACAACACACACACACACACGTTTAGGCCTCCACACACAAAACACACACATCTCTATTGAGACATATAGATGTGGCAACAAAATGCACAACTTTTTGTTCATCTCAAGGACTTGTGAGGGCCCCGGTGAACTGAGAGGCCATATTGATTTTCCCTCTTTTCATGCTGTGACTCTGGGATTACCCATTTTCTCATTCATTTTTAAAGACAACTCGTGAGATTCTTCCTTCCCCTTTTCTCTCTGTTTTTTCCCTTTTCCGTCAACCCCCCACCCCCACCCCCCCAACATACACATACACACACACACACATACACACATACACACACTCCCCCCACCTGAACTGCAGTTGTACCCACCCCTTTTCCACAGCCAAGTCCCTCCTTGACCCTGAAAATTGTAATTCAGTCATAGATCACAGCTGCTGAATATTAGTGCTTACAAAAGCAGTTAAATAAAATATGTTGAAATCGTCCAATCCCAGAGGCCACGGCAGAAATTCTAATCAGGTGAGAGGAAGGGGAAGGAGTCAGCAGGGGGATTATGGGTAAAGAGAATCGTCTGGATCTACCGGGCAAGAGTGAGGAGCTGACACAGAGGTGGGATTGAACCCGAATCATAGCAGTCATAACTCTTCATGTGGAAGGTTTTTGAGACCTATGAGCTCTATCATTATTGCTTAAAATCAAAAATAACGATAAATCAAGACAGTACAGTGCTGAAAAACAAAAATTACAGTCACAAGCAGTTATATTTTAGACTGGAATTCCTTTGTTTAATTTTAAATGATTAAAGACAGATGCAAAATGCATGATTTGCACATTTATATTCAACATAAATCCTATTTGTGTGTTTGACATGATCACAAAGAGGTTAAAAATTGTTTTGAATAAAACACATAATTTCAAGTAATCCATGCCATACTGATATCTATAATTAGTGCCAAAACCAGCATTACCTCCGGCTAAAGGTCTTCAAAGTCAGCAGCTTGTCGTAACCTGCAGTGTCAACCAAACTATTTGCAAAATAATTGAGTCTCCGGGTAGTAATGCACTCATTTTATGCTAAACGGGCCAACAACACTTTTGCCCTATAGGCCTTCGTTTGACCGGCGTAGGAGGGGGTCAAAACTTATTAATTATTCTGTTGGCATGCTTGTTAAAGTGAACCACTAAGGTTGACCCAACTGAGGATCATTCATGGGACAATGCTGGTGCTGATCATCAGATTTTATGTTATTTCTCTAAAGAGACAAAAACTACTATTTCTATCTGATGCAAATCCAGCATAAACAGCTTCTTATGTGCTCAAAGGTACACATGCACCAAAATAAATATTCCTTTAAGTGTTATTGAGCGTCATGCTGCATTGATGTGATCAGAAAATCATCAACTTGCCTTGTATACAAGCATGTCATGAGTGTTCTGAAAACTTTTCACTCCCTCCCTCTTCATCGTTCCCACCAGTGAGCAGCTCGGACTCAGCTGCATGTAAAGCGTCCGGACAGTCCAGAGAAGGGTGATTGATCGCGCTTCAATCCCTCAGCGGTTCTCCAGACAAGGAGATGCTCGATTACACTCCGGGATCAAAATGCTAAATTCACACACTCCCCTCCAGAGAGAGACAGAGGGGGATAAAATGTCCAGAGACTTTTGCCAGGCTGATGCTGCACAGCACAGAGCAGTCCGGCGCGTAGGACTTTGTGCTTTGTCTTTGGCAACCAAATAATGCTTTCACCTTCATTTTGTCATGTGTGAGTTGGTACAAGACAACAGCAAAGCACCCTGGTTCTGTTCACTGTAGCTAAAACAAATGTAAATGAGCATTTTCTCCCTCAAACCACAGTTAGGTGTGTTTATAGAGATAACGGTAGAATGTGAGCACATCTTTGTCCTTGTAGTGAGCAGACAACTTTCAAATGAAGCCTAAACATAACTAAACTGATCAAGCTACCTTCTTTGCTGGATATTTGTTGGTACAAAAGATTGGCAGCAGTTGTCTTTTTCCAGTTACACATTTGCAGATGTATCGTGTCTGCAAATAGAGGCTTTGTACAAAAAAGAATAATATACCTCTAAGAAATGAGTGTTTTTGTGACTGTTTCTGTTCAGGCGTTTCAGCAATGATTAGATTTTTTCAAAAATTCAAAGAACTGAGACCTGTTAGAGAACTTCTGAGTGTCCATAGATACTTGCATGCGAATGCAGAATCTGTCGACATCGGAAAGCAATTTGGCATCAGTATTTTTTTCCGTTTGTATCAGTAGATGTATGATCTGAATGCTTCAGGAATTGGTGAAAGAGCGATGAATAAAATCAATTTGCTCGATTGAAAAATCTTTGTTTATCAAAGGTGTTGTCAAATTCATATCTTTGCCCAGTTATTGACAATACATTCCTACAGTTTAGCAATCTGAATCTGAGGGTACAGACTACTAAACCGCTGGTATATATTGCTAAAACAAGAGTACGGAATTTATTTAATTTGAGGGGCTTTGGTTTTATGCAGGTCAACAATTCATGTGAAGACACAGGAGGCAAAAGTCATTTGCTGAAAAACAAATTCGAACCCATTGGCTACCGACTGACAACAATTAGCTTTTTCATGTCCAGTCAACTCCATTCTTGCGTCACAAGTTGTAAATGAGACTATAAGCAGTGACCAGAGCAAAGAAGAGGGAGTTTTGGACACATTTTCGTTTCCGGATGTATCCGCCAGCTACACTGAAAGCCCTTAAAACATTGACTGTTGCCCCCAGAGGCCAACTTGTACTCACACAATAGACTTTGGTTGAGATTTATGATTAATCCTGGCTAGTTATGTTTGAACCAAAATGTATTCACCAATTCAACAACTTAAACTCTCCTTTAATTTTTTTCTGTGCTACATTGAACCACTGACTTTTGTTTACAGTGACGACATGATAAATGATAAAATAACTGGACAGAGTCATGTAAGAGGAAACAGGAGCACTCTAGTTCAGATAGGTGCACTGCCTCAAAAATAACAGTATGGCCTGTGTTTCCCAGAAAAAGTCAAATAAATGTATTAAAATGAGAAACACAAACTCATTTTCTGTTTTGTCTTGGGGGGTGCTGCCTTTTTCACGAATTTGTTTTTGCAAAAATACAAACATTAATGTTGTTAAAAGAACTTGTAAGTCTTCAAAGATGCAGATATTAAATAAAAACATCATTTGAAGGGGTGACTATCAGTGGCCATGTCTGCCTTTTAAGAGTGATTCAAAGGTAAATCTCTGGGAAGACTTTAAAAACAAAGATGTTGTTCAGGATTTACCTTTTGGTTTCTTTGTTTGTGTGAGTGAAATCAGTCTGAATCACTGAAAGATAAAAAGTGATTTTTGAACTGAGTCCAACATGCTTGCAGACAAAAACCCTTTCACTTTGTCTCTAAAGAAAAATATTTGTTAATTAGACTCTGTGACTCTTTGTGACACCTGACTTAATTTTTTAGCGGTAAAGCTTGGCAAGGTCCGTACATCTAATAATTGTGTGCACACTCCTTAGTTTAGAAATCCGTTACCTTGGATCTATGTGGTTTGGTCAATGAGGAAGGGTCATGGATGCAAAGGCTACTGAGGATTTTCACCTGTGTGGTCTCAATGGTCAATGCAAAAGCACTCCAGTATTCCTTAAATGGCCCATAGAAATTACACCAACGCAAAAAAATAACTGACATGACTTTAATAAACCAAGATACTTATTCAACCCAGCTACTGTTTGTGCCAGTTATAATCAAGTGTAATCTTCTTGTGTGGCTGATAGCATCAGTTGAAAGGAAAGCCAAACAGAGCTCATTAAAGTGAAAAAAACATCTCGCATGGTTTTTTATTTCTCAAAACCGAACAACAGATGGAAAAGTAAGTAAAAGCGGGAAATGCTTTAACTAAGAACTTTTTATTGTGTGTACCTGCGTTTCCATTAAGAATGCAGGGAGGTCAGTCGCTGGAATGCCCGTCTCCAATGTCATGAGGCGCTGTTTGAATGTGAGGTGGCCTTGGGTTCCCATCGATGCAGAGTGGACGTCTGCACGATTATTTTCATTATATGAGACCCACTATCAAATAGCATCCTCCACCATTTTTCTCTTTACCCTTTCAGATCTGCCTTTGTTGTTTGCAGAGATTAACAAAGTACCGATGGCAATGCAAGTGTGTCCTCATCTGCTTGTCCTGTAAACAAGTGTTTTTTTTTAAAATGTGTTTTTATGTTTGCTGAGCTCGAAAATCGTGCACTCTGAGCCTTTATACACAGAGTCGTGCAGTGTATGTACAGTATATTTTCTTTGGGTGTTTAGTTGTTTTATCAAGGCTTTTTTGTTTTGTTTTGTTTTTTGTCTCCTTTCAGTTTATGTGTGTCTCACTGTAGTTATGTGGTCTCTTGTTGCAGCTTTATATTTCCGTGTATTGATTATGTTATTATTTTTAATGAACTTGCTTTTTAATGGGTTTTTTTGCCGTTTCTCTTCATAGTTGATTTGTGTCTTCTTGTGGTAGTTTTATGTCTTTCTCTGCTACTTTTGTGTCACTTGGGACTTTGTGTCTTATTGTAATTATCTAAGTTACCTTGCAAAGAAATGTTAACAGTCACCTCAGTCAGACACTCTGGTCCAGGGGGGCCCTGATACCTTGTGCCCAATAAACCTGTTTATTAGTCCATGCATGTCTTTCTGTTCAAGTTCTCTTCTAAAAAATATATCAACAAAATAGTTTGCTGTAACATACTTCTAAATTCACCTTCAAAGACTTTTGTTTGTTTTCGAAATGTATACAAAGGTTTATTAGAGCCTTCTTAAAGAACGAGTGAATCGTCAGTCAGCAAAGTTCTGTGATTCAGCAGAGAGAAAAGGACACAAGAGCCCAAGTTTATTTGAGCTGTCAGGAGGTCTCAGTAGGTGTCTGTCAGAGGTTTAACTCCACAGGTTAAGACATACAGACTGATGGATGATGGTTATCCACCGGAGAAGATACCATCCAAGGAATGGCAGACGTGGTCAAAGACAAGCTGAACATGAACCTGGAGGCCATGGACTGAAAGATTTGCCTCAAGGAACAAGAAATCAACAAAGGGGGAGGGGGGGTTCGGAACTTTGTGGAGAAAGATGGTCAACTTCAGTGTGAAATGGACTTTTTTCCATGTAAATATATGTACTTTAGAGAAATCCTTGAAATGTTGCTGCAGTGTAGTTGGCTTACCCATGAATCCATTTGAAACTTAGGCCTTCCAATTGCATTTGCAATCTGCAAACCTTTAATTTTTCATCTTTATTTAGCTTTTGACTCAGTGTTGCACTTGCAAATGCAAATTGCATAGATCCCTCTTAATTTTGGGTACACCTTGAATAAGGTGAGGCTTAGCAGATTAGCTGTGTACAGGATTATAAAGTCATTAGCACAGAAATTAAAGTTCCTTCTCTGTTTTGTGCTAGGGTCCAGCACATTAAAGGTTGACTAATGAAGGTGTTTTCCTAAACACAAATGTACCATTAGATGACAGAATAACAAAAACGTGAGAATCAGTTTGATAAAAGATTTGGATTTGCCTTTCATCCATTGCATGCTGGGATATGCACCCCCATTCGACACTGGCCAGGTCGTTTCAGCACCATGGACAGATCCGGCAGCAGTGGAGAAGAAACTTTCCATTTGATCCAAAATGCTTCTTCTGCTTCAATCTGTTTGTCATTACAGACTTTAAACTTTATGATTAAGCATCATGGTCATTCTTAGTCTTTTCCATCTGTCTTTGAGAAGTTCATGCTTACAGTTATTTATTGGATTGGCATCAGCCGTGACAGAACAATGCCATATTGAAACCCACAGACTGAGCAGCGAACACACAGGTATCAAATCAGCCCTGAAAAGTACATAAACTACAAGAGCTCTATTATCATCGGAAAACCAAAGTAAAGCGAACCCCCTGGCCACAGATGAAATAGTTGTTTTACATGTGACGCACACTGATAGTCAGCCAGACAGGGTGGTGATGAAGCAGAGGCCCTCCTGGTTACACTATGTCTCCTTAAAAACAAAAATCCCCCAGCGCAGCTCAAGCTTCAAGCTGATGTGCTATAGGGAGCGAGGTCACTGGTTCACCCGTCAGAGAGGCTCCTCGCTGATGGATGGCACTCAGAGCAACGCGCGCCCAATCCGCTGTAGCCCTAACCGCCGAGAAAGGGCCTTCGCAGGCAGAGAAATAAATAAATAAACAGCAACATCAAAGGGATGTTCAAAAGAAAAACAAAGCCTGCACACGTTCGTTTGCAAACACACACACACATACAAGCGCGCATTGGCTCTCTCGCACACATCCGGCGAGAGAGAAAAGGGAGGCGGAGGGGGAAAAATACAAAGGACTGAAAGCATACACATAGTTTACTCTCCAATGACACTCGGCTTGAAGAAAATCTAGACAAAACAAGGCAGAGTGGCAAAAATGGGAGTGTTTGATGGTTCGATATTCACGCTGGAAAGACTGGAAAACAAAGATCAGGCCAAAGCTGAGTGCAGTTTCAGGTGTTTCATCAAACTCTACACGATATTTTTCTCATTGTTGACAAAAGACCCTGTGAAATGTTCATTAGCACAATGAACTTGGGCCTTGTAGTTTATGTTGAGTCAATTTTACAGGTACCATCCTGCTACAGCTGCTACAGCAAATTATTGAGCCTTTTTCAAATATGAAAGCATACATTTCTTGCCCTTTTTAAAGATTTTAAGGCTTCAGTAGGAAAAAAATTGGGTCTGAGAGCAGCAGAGCAAGCTGCAGAGGTTTGAAAGTATTTAGGATGGACTAACACACAACACAGTTTTGGTCTTTTTATGAACTTTGTCGAAAATTACAAGAAAGATACAGAACTTTCCAGCCTTATCACCAGCAACATACGCCATTTGGTGAGGACCAGCGGGGATTAAACTACAAACCTCGTCCATGTTCGTACCAGCACTCCACAGAATCAGACAAATGTAAGACCACCTTTTTGTTTGACTGTGTTAAATAATTCACAAGAACATGTGACCAGTTAGGTCTTTTTTATTTCACACCTTTCTGGACAGAAAACTCATCTGCCGGAATTTTTAAGGAGGACCAGCAGGCCAAAATGAAGACAAAAAGAGCCTTGCATGAGGTAACTTTCATGCAATCATCCGAAGAACAAGTTGAAGCTCGAGAACTTTTTACCTGTTTGTGACCCACAGGATGCTTTAAAGATGAGCCTACGTGTAATCGTGTTTGGGCTCGGCCATCCAAAATGCTCACATTTTTCTTCAGCTTTAAACTATGCCGCTCTGAAAATTTGATGCGATGCCAGTTTGCAATTACACCTTCTGCTTCTCTGCTTTTGGAGCTACACTCCAAGATTATTTACATTTTATGGCAGATGTCTTGGATTTGCCACGTTCCTTTTTTGTCTCATTTATAAATAAATATTATTGTTTCCATGATGGTGAATATTGGCAAGCAGGAACCTCAGCAGACTGTGAGTGCGTCGGTTGGTAGGGGAGTCTTGCTCGCATGGCCTTGAGTTAGTCAGCATGGGCTCATCCCATAAAATATTGAGGAAGCTGGAAGGGCTGGGCTGGGGCCTCACGTAGATATGTGTGTTTGTGTGTGTTTGTGTGTGTGTGTGTGTGTGTGCATATTGCCTGACGGTGGAAGCAGTGGATGTTGTGTCAGCTCCCCCAAACCAAAACAAACTCCTTAGCCCCCCAGTGTACTCCTAAAATCAGAAAAGTGGATTGCAATATACCTTCCATTGAAAATATACCATTCTCTCTCTTGTTTTCTCTCCCTCTCCCCCCTCCTCTCTGTCTCACACACACAAATACACACACACACACACACACACACACACACCAGCCGGGCTCTCCTAGATTTAATCTCATCCGCCTTTGCGTAGCCTTAATCTTTGCGTTTCTTCACATCTCCATTTCCCAATGCAAATCAGTTTCTCTCATCTTTCTGCTTATTCTCCTTCACTTTCTGCTCGTTTTCTTTCTCTCTTTTCCAATCAGAGCTGCTGTATATATGTATCTGTGTGTGCGTGTGCGTGTGTGTGTGTGTCTAGTCAGTCAGTGAGCTGAGCTACAGTACAGACAGCTTAGTACAGTTGAAAGAGCACATCAGACTTCTGCCCTGCTCTCTCTAAGGGCTGATAATATGGGCCCTTCTTACCTGTTAGGAGCTAGTGAGCCGCTGCTCCTCCCTTTAAATGAACTTCAGAGGGGGAGTCAGATTGACAGGAACACAGAGAGGGCTGCCCTGTTTGACTGGCGGTCCTGTCAAGGTGAACCCAAGGTGCTCTCTCAGGCCCGCGCTGCTTTCCACAAGGCTGCCCCGCTGAGCTGATTGGGTCTTAATGGTGGAGTAATGACCAAAACAAACCCAAACACACACACATCTGCACACACACACACACACACACACACACACACACACAACAAACACATAGCCTGACTATTGTCTCAGCCGAGAGCGTGTTATCTCAAAAGATTTTTGAAACTTAAAGGTCTAAGCCAGCTAATTTAGCAAGTTAACATCAGCTGAGTCTCGCTATTAATCTTTGTTTCAAAGTGTGTGAGCAAATAAGGCTGAGCATGGTAGCTGTTTGAGAAACCATTAAGAGTGCGTGGTCTCGTTTTCCTCCCCTGACAGTTTCTGCATAGTAATAAAGTCAAGAGAAAGCCCCTCTTAAAGCCTCAGCACCTTAATAGCCTGTATGATGACACTTTATCTATAGTTTGTGCATATAATCACCAAACTAAAGGGGGCGACCCCAGGGCGCGGGTTCACCCGCTGACATTTGACATCTTTATAATTAACTGGGAAGGTCTAATCTCTGCCTTCAAATGACGTGTGGCCACATTCCATTTAATATGCTTATAAGCATTATGTATTATTCAAATATGCAGATGAGGCCCCGTTACAAAACAGACTTTTTGACACGGGTTTTTCTCCGGCGTCGTGGTGGGCTATGGGGCCACTAATGGACCTGCAGGGATCGGAGAGCAACAGCCCCTCTGAAATTTTCATTCCCCGAGAAAGACACTAAAGTTTGCTTTTGCGTTATCTTTGTCTGCATGCTACTGATTGGTATTAAGCTGTGAGAATACAAAAGTAAAACGATGACTTCCCAGTACTTTAAGGACCATGGAAGTCTGTTTTTAATTTCTCACCATTAGCACAAATAGCCCCATCTTCTAAAATGTTAAAATCTCACATGTTTACTTTAGCAGATCTTAGGCTGCAACTGTAAACCCCATTCACTGCCATTCATGTTGAAACAGGGTATAGAAATGCTATAGGACACATGAAAGTTGCTAGGTATAGGTAATCCAGTTACTTCGCCTGGAAAAATAGTTCCTTGCAAGTGCTGCCTGTGACGTTGTCACACATTTTCAGGTACTTTCTGTAATGTTTACTGAATATGGACAAAATGTAAACAAACAATATTTCATAGATAAAGCTAATTTGGGATTGTGGGGTTTATGTATCCATGTGGCTGATGTCGACAAAGGACAATGACATGTAATAACACTGGAATGGTCCTTTCACTCCAGAAAAAAAAGTTTTATTTGCTGTCGTGCACCTTCATCTAGCCCTCATTACTCTAAATAAAACATTTTCCAGGACAGATGCGTCTTGTGTGGACACCTCTGAAGAGTTTTAATAGTTTCTGGTTGGAGATGTTTGGAGGAGTCGGCCATCTTTAGACTGAGTGAACCAGCAGAGCTTTTTATGGATGCGAGCTCTAACAGGGCTGGAAGAAAGAACCTCTTATGTTCACTTTTGGCTTGAGTTACTTTTGAGAGGCTGGTGGTCTCTGGGTCAGAGGCTTCAGTGAGCCGGTAACCACTACACGGAGCCCTCAGTCCTCACTGGGACTTTTCAGCTGCAGCGACGCCTCGCCACGTTCACAACCTTATATCCTCTCACTTCAGGGAGGGAGTGAAGTCAGACTTTTGAGCAGTGTATAGCCTGTTTTTGGTCTTTTTCTTTCAATCCATATTCATGAATTGCTTATAAATAAGAAAATCAATATCACACTACAATTACACTGTGGTGAGGTCATCCGGTCTTATTTTTTGGAAATCATGCATGCAACTATTCACATATACGCTAAATAGATAAAAAATCATTGCAAAATTATTGTAATAAATGCATAATGATACAAAATCTTTGCAAATGTTATTTATTTCATCTTCCGTCAGAAGCTTTGAAATCACACTTGGTGTTTGTAATGTTGATCTTTATGTGATATGTAATTGTAATGTGACCTATAAACTCAAATTTAAGTGTTTCGAGCTTGAGATTACTTTATGAAATTAAAATGCACTGAGTTTGAGTTCTGTGGAGTGATGACAAAATTTAAATATTAAAGAAAATCAAGATGCTCTTTCACCTGCTCCCCTGCAGTCAGAACCTACTTAGAGCAACTTTTTTAGATATTTTCACCCCCTGTATACGTACATACAGCTCTAAATCTGTAAATTTTGTGTTTCTGTATATGGTTTGGGTTTACAGTTTGCTATTTATAGCTCCAACCTACATTTTTATCTTCATCCTGTATGAAAAAACTTGCTAATATTACTATGACTGTACATTTATTCAGGCTTTTCTTCTTGAAGGTCAGGATATCTCAAACACTTCAAGAGGTTTTGTCATTTTGAGTTTATGCCTTAAATAACATTAGTTTATGTTATAATTTAGATTTGTGTGGAAGGTGCAGTATTTCAAGAGAGGCATATGATACTTTTGGTGTGAAACCCAGAAAGTTGGTGTCCCAACTGGGACCAAAAATAGCAGATTTTTGAGGGGAGCCAAAGTGACCGTGTCAAATTTTACAAGTGCTTGTGAATTGTGCAACGCCCTCTGTTGATGATGTAACCTTGATAACAATTGTTCCACTTGAAACTGGTGGAAATGTTGACCAAGTTTCCGAGAATTTTTGTATGGACTTGGTTCAAGCAGCAGAGCTAATATGAGCAAAAAACATCATAATGCTCCTTTGAAAGGCAAATCAGACCTTTCACTCTTTCACTGTACTGTGTTAATTGTTCTTATTCTCTCCACTATTTTACAAAAGGTTAAAAAAAGAGCAGTTAGTCTGAATAAATCATATGAAAGACCAAATAAATAAATAAATAAATAAACAAATGTCTGCTGTATTTGCCCTCTTTTTCAGGTTTATCCCCAGTTTGATATTTGGCCGTTACAGGGTTGATATCGAACGGCATCAAATCACCTTTTTTTGTTCCTTAAAGGTTGTAAACATTTGTAAATGAGTGCTTGCATGTGTTGAAGGCATATTAGGATTTCTCCCTGGTGTCCATGGGGGTTTATTGAGTGTGCTGTTGTTGATCCTGGGCCATGAATCTTTCCCTGCCCTCTCCTCTGCCTGGAGCCTGCCCCTAGCCTCTCCACCACCTCCCACTGAGCTCCCTCTGTCTCTGGCTTCATCTCCAACTCTGTCTATCCAGCTCACCATCGCAGCTCCCGCCTTCTGTCTCATGTCCCTTTTAACTTAACTGTGCTTTTTTTTTTTTTAAATTCAGCAATCCTTTCAAGCCTTTGTTTCTCAACCTCCTCTTATTTCTCATTTTCATGTAGCTTATTTTATTCTTCATCTCACTTTGACTTTGGTTTATTGTGTCTTTTACAGGAAAAGTGATTTTTTTCCCTATTTTAATTAAACATATATATATATAGTTTAGACAATTTCCCTTGCCTAATTGTTCTGCTGTCAAGTTTCCCAGCTGATAACACATCAAGAAATAGTCTGCTTCATGACTCCCATGGGTGTTTTTCACCTTCCCTCTGCCTACATGGGCACTTAACCTGTGTGGCTCTCTTTCCAAACATCTGACTTGAAGTAGAACAAACAGCAAAATGCTTGATGCTCAAATTTGTTCTTGGTATACAGCTGCAGAACAGCTTTTTTGTTAAACATTTCCACATTATAATGTCTAAACACAATGACATCTTTGTTATATATTTGGTGTAGTATTTCACTGCCTGTCACTAACTTATGGAGTAACACCAGTCAAAAAAAGTCAAGAAGAAAGTCGGCAAAAATGTAACTAAACGTAGCATAAATAACACTTTAACACATTACCTTGTCTGTGAACATTTTTGCCTCAGCGAGTCAGACTGATTTTCACCTGCAATGGTGGCTGGTAGACAATGAAATAAACAAATGATCTCATGCTACCACCCTCATAAAACAATATCTTTTATACTGATTGTTTTGGTAGAAAGACATCTAGTGGCAGGAATTACATACTGTACGTTCAAGTCCACCTGAAATGAAATATCCTTTCAGTCCTTTAGGATCACGTTCCTGATCATATTGTTCACTTTTTTAAACTATATTAACCTGAAACAAAAAACAAAACAAAACAAAAAATCACAAAAAATCTGTTCATGTCTGTCAATCAATGAAATATTTAATTGCAATTAGTTGCATGAATTAGTTGCATGATTCTATTTTCCCTGGCAGCAGTCCAAAACAATGACAAATACTGTGATATATGTTTTGACAGAGTGCTCGGTGCTCTTCCATGTTTAGTCTGTTGTGATCAGGGCTGGATTGCTCATATCTGTTGTTGTTGCTAGGAGTGCGGCTCCTTCAGTCTAGTCTCTGTGTCTTATTGACTGTTAGTCATAAGTGTCATAATAAATACTCAACCTACATTCAGGAGTTGGACCACTGTATAGTAGAGTCCCAGCACGATACAGACTACAACATGATGTCAGAAAATGGATTCCCAGAGTTACTCGAGTGAGGTACACTGTGCTAACGGAGCTAGCCTGGAGGCTAACAGCTGACTGCAACTGACCAGCGCAGTTCAAGCTGCCATCACTGCTAAGACTCACTGGTAACCTTATAGTAGTGTCCCAGTATAATACAGACTACAATAAATACTGTCCAGAATAAATACTTACTTCTCCACTTAACCTTTTTGTCTTAAGTTGTGCATCTTGTATGTCTATGGTCGTGGCTGCATCACTTCCTGATTTGCCAAACTATGGGGTGAGCCTAGAGTCATAAAGATTGTGTGCATGCTTATTGTGTGTTAAAAAAAATTGAAAGAATTAAAGGAGAACTCCGGCCATTTTTGACCCTTTTCTCGTTTTCCTGAGGGTCACCCAGTGTTGGGGGTAGCAAAAAA
>JAQLOL010000014.1:9530793-9540897 GCA_029783665.1 Naso thynnoides
GTTAAAAAGGTTGCCCCCCTAGTTAGCGTTATAGCTATCCCAAAGCTCCGGTAGCCAAGGGATAACTCCGGTTTGGTTGCATCATTTTTAGTCGCATTTTTTGCTACCCCCAACACTGGGTGACCCTAGGAAAATGATAAAAGGGTCAAAAATGGCCGGAGTTCTCCTTTAAAAGGACTTTGCATTAACTCGATATTGTTGTGTACAGCCCTAGTATCTTTTATATCAAAAATCAAACACATTTGCTTCATGGTTAAAAAAAAAAAAAAAAAAAAAAAATTAACACAACTTTCATCACCTTGCCCAGAGCAACTATAATCAAAAGTATCATTACTGGCTAACACTGGGCTAATATTAGCTTCTAACTCTGCATCACTTATTGTATCATCTTAATCCGTCACGTTTGTTATGATACGTCCCAATTTTTAATGGTGCAGTCAAATTCCTACCAACATTTTGTCCCGCCTGTAGTCTATATCGTGTTTATATGATGGTATATAAGACATGATAGGGAAGTTAGACACTCTCTAGGTAGAAAACCATAATCCCTACATCTAAAGGCCATTTCAGGTGGATTTTAAGGAGGAAAAAAATTACCTACCAGCACCTTAAAAGTGTACTAATTAGCATGATATATCTTATTTCATGGTAGAAATATTACCTAAGTACAGGGAAAAAATATTACAGATGATGAAGACAGAAATTTTCATTTTAACACTACATTTTTGCACAGATTAAATAACCCAAATATAACATTTTTATAAATTACCTTTCAGGTTCGCTTTCTGTTAGCTTTGGACTGAAAAAGAATAGTCGTTTCTCGAGTTTCCAGTCTTTGTGCTAAGCTAAGCTAACAAGCTGCTGGCTCCACCTTTGTATTAACCATACAGACAAGAGAGAGGTATCGATCCTCTCATCTAACTCTTTGTAAGAAAGCAAAAAGGAGTATTTCTCAAAATGTCAAACTGTTCCTTTTGATCTGTTCCTTTTGCATATGACTAACAAGAGCTTTGAATGTTTTGTATGTTTTGCCTGTGAAATTCAGAAGTTGCCATGTTTCTTCTTTATCTGCATTCTTATATTCCATAGCACACAAACATGATTAGTTTTCTCCTGCCAAGGTTCCGCAAACTGAGACAAGAGCAGCATCGCTGAGAGTTTGATTACAAAATGGCACAGAAATGATGTGCTGTAACATATGCGTGGGACGCACGCAACATCTTATGCATCTGTTCAGAGTGCATGTCCACCAACAATTCCTCTTCACAGACACATTTAAGAAAAAAGCGAGGGAGGCAACAGGTCTGCTGGCAGCAGCGCTGGCTGAGTGATTTATTACTTTTCTCACATCCACCTGTTGTTTTTCATAGGGTTTAATTAGAAGCCTACTGTGTGTGTCATAATGTAACGTCATTCACAGAAACATGGGGGCAGTTGTGCTAAAATTTGATTGGCCCAAAATAAATAGAGTACGAAATTTTTCCTTGGTGAAAGCAGCAGACGGCTTCGGCTATTTGGCATCTTAAAGCCATATCACATAACACTTTGGTGCTTTTTGGGAAAGATGTTGATGTCAAACACCCTAAATTAAACATGTGACACGTTTCCCTCTTCATGCCCTTTTCTTCCACTGTCCTCCCTCTTTCTCCCACTTACCAACCCCTCTTTATCGTCTCAACACATCCCTCTTCCTCTCCCTCTTTCATTCCCTCCATTTCCAGGGCCTGCTGATTGTCACTGTTATTTACCAAATATAGACTGACAAAGAAGAAGTGGGATTTTTTGCTGATTGAAGATCAAAGTAGCAAAGTCTCCTCCTCGAAGCCCGCCCCTTCTATTAGCCGCCCTTAAGAACAGAGGAAAACATCAATTTCTCGCACATCAATGGCGGCTTCATAATCAATTGAAAAAGACACTTGTATGGGGATGCAAATCTTATCTTTGTCTTATTAGAGCTTTTAGAAGATGCATGTCGGGATTTAATGTTATGAAATAAAAGGGGGTCGCTTTTTTTAATCTAAAGATGCAGAGGCGTTAGTAATGGTCGAAATCAAAGCCCAGAGACTGTGGTAATTACTGGAGGAGTTTGCCTATCCTTATTAATATTGATCAAATATTACTGTGATCTGATCTCTGGGCTTATGATGAATTTGGAAGGTGGTTAACGAGCACAAAGGAGAACATGGCACTCGTTTTTCCCCAGTGCAACAACCATGAGCAAATGTCCATTTTCTTCCTGTTGAGATTTCGACCATTAAGGATAAAGAACAGGACGTAGTGCAGCTGTTTTGCAGGTTTACTTACTAGTTAAAATACTTAAAGATTTTTGCCTTGCTTCTTTCTTTTATGGCCGTTTTTCTCCGTTTTGCCTTTTGCCTTGAGCTGGAACAAGGTGATGCACACTCACACTGTTTGAGTGCTGGAAAAAGACAGTTGTGTCAAAGGGAATTCAAGGTTGCTTTTTCATTGACCCAGTGATGATGTGCAGTGCTTCAAAATGGCCCTAAATAAGCTGATGTCCTCTAGGCAAGAGGGATGCACAAAACACAGCGATTCATCCACCAACAATGCCGCGGATGATCACAGAATGTTAAAAGATCCTCATTTTGAAGTGTAAATAAGGCCGGCTCAAAAGTGTTGGCGGTGAGGGCACAATACATCCCAATTCTTAGAAATCTTGTTCGCGTTATGTGATGCTTAAGTGGCGACCAAAGACATCATTTCATGCCCCGAAATATACATTATGCATCATAGGGTATCGCAAAAGGTGAAAAATTACTGTTTATTTCATTGAAATTCATATATCAAAATCCTCCAGCTATGAGCCCATAAACAAAAGAGTGAAGAGGCTGCAGAGCCACCCATGTGGAAAGCATTGATTGCTGTCTGCTTGAAGCCTTCAGGAGTCTATCAGACACAAAACTTGAGGCCAATTGATTTTTCTGCATTAATTTCTCAATTAGGACCCTCGTAGAAGACCACGAGGACCACAGCCAAAAAAAGCTTGATGCATGAAGCTTTGGGGCCTTCATGGTGTGTGTGTATGTGTGTGTGTGTGTGATTATGCATGTGTGTAGACTAGGCGTCCATGCTGTATCTGATTTACCTAACACAGAACTATCTGTATGATTATGAACGATTTTTGGGATCAATTTTTGGGAAAAAGGAATACCTGAGAGGTAATCAATATCTGCACCAACTATGCCCTTAAACTTCATGCGCTCACATCCGTGCATCAGAGTCAGACATTAAAACAAAAGGCCGATAGACCTGTGAGAGCAGCTGTGAGCGTGCAGTGTGTGTCATATTGACAACAAAAAGCCTTTAAACAAAGAGAGATATTACACCTTTAAATATGCATTTTAGGGTTTTGTCTTTGTTGTGTTTTTATCTTGGCTTTATTCCTTTTTTGACCTGTTAAAACAACTGTGGAATAAAACTTAACTGTAGATTTAAAAGGGGATTGTTTGAAATCTACATTTTAGACTATTACAATAGTTGCAGGGTCAAGGCTGCTTAACATCAAACTCTTCACAATAATATAGAATGTGAGTGTTTTATTTCTGGGTCTCAAAGTTCCACTTTGCACTGAAATCTTTGAAGCTTCCTCCTGTGTCACAATTGTACTTAGTGAAGTTCATTAACAGAAAGTGTGGATAATGAAGAGTGGAACTGCTAAATCATTTGTGCACATACACAAACAAATTTAATGTATTTAATTTACTTTAGTATCCCAATTTCATGTGACATGATACTTACAACCCAGTACATTTCGGATGGAAATATTACACTTTTAACTTCACTACATTTATCTGACAGCTTTGCAGATAAAAACTTTACAAATAAAACATATGATCTTGTGAAACATGTTGAATTGTTGTAAATTGCACAATTTAAATTGATAAGATAGTCAATATAAGTGGCGCCTTAACAAGTCAAAACGTTGATATCCAGTAACAATAATCCAACATGTTAAGAAAATAAATTAACCTTCTAAAGGGGACTTTTTGCATGATAAGTACTTTTATTTGGGATGTTTATCTTTTATATCAAAGCAGTAGTCAGGTACGATTTTGGGGGGAGTTTTTCTTTTAACTCCAGAGTGCTGTTTGCACCTTGAGGCAAATTTGTGATTTTTCTTTTTTGGATGTTTAAATAAAACTGACCTCCTGAATAAAAAAAAAGGCTCTTGTTTTTGCTGAGTCAGTGGCATAATAAATAAATAAATGAGCAAAAATTGTGTACAATCCATTAAAATGATCAAGATTTCATCTAAAATGGATAATAATTATGGAGTGATAGGACATGGGGCTTGCAATTTTCCATGTATGTGACCATATTTCACACTAATGACTACTTTAGATTTTCGTTCAGATCAACATGCTGTTTTCCTGTCATCTCTGAGCAATATGTGACAACATTCATATGAGCCTTTTGCATCAACTATAACCTGCTCACAACTTAACCTTGGATGATGTTTACCGTTCTTTTGACTTGCATTGTACAAAGAGTGCAGAGTGATGTCTCGTTAATGGGCTCATCTTCCATTCTGTTAATGAAAACATAGCCAATTGAACACGACGTTGCTCTGCTTTGCACCGAGAGGCAACTCATTTGACTCAAGGTCACGTCTCCATTGTGCCGCTCGTTAATAATTGTGCATGTAGAGCGTTAAAGAAGCAATTGTTTCTCTGTACTGAAGCTTCTCCAGTAATTTCCAGCATTGAAAGAAAAACAGCCGCTACTTTACAACTCAGCAAATGAGCAGCAGTGTCAAGTTCAAATGGAAAAAAAAGTGGGGTTTTCTTTATGTTTGCTGTAACTTCTTAAATTCCTCTCTTGTGGTGTGATTTGATTTTTCTATTAAGATGATGAGATAATGTGTGCAGAACCTTTGCAGCCAAATCTTGTCCTTCACTAAACTTAAGTACCTTGAACATCTCGGAAAAAAATCCCTGAACCCAGTGAATGAGTGCTGGAATCCAAGGAGCACTTCTCTGAGTAACAGCAGCACAATATGTCGCTTTTATAGCAATATGATATGATTTCATTTATTGTGCAAAGTTGGATAAAATGGCAATGGCTATAATAAGTTCTCTGCAAAGCACAAAATGAATGCACATGCCAATTTGAACGGAAAATAGCACAAAACATTGGCTCAGAACTCACACACGGTCGAACAAAGACTGCCTCCATGGTGCACATAATGACCCTTCATTCAAGCCCCCAAAAAGGTCAACTTGCCCTCACTGTGATTTGAATTATGGCTCAATTGTCAGGAGCATGAAGAAGACACTTTTCCCTCTTTTTCTTCTCCCACAATAAGGCCTCCTGCTTCCTGTTTGAGGAAGTGCCTTCAATGAGATGCTCCCAGTCTCTTAACAGACAATCAGAAAGAGTTTGTACCCCATTAAAAGTGCAGGGATGTGGAGGGTCCTGCATACAAGACCATCTTGCATAGGACTGGAGAAAAAGAGAGTTCCCATGTGCTCCTCAAACACAAAGCAGGGGTCAGCAGGAAGCTCTGCATTTGTCCTGTGCATCTGCATCTGGTTTTTGGTAGCCGATGGTTCCAAAAAACACAAAGAGAGGTCAGACATCACATTTGTTGTATGACTTTAGTGGCCAAACACACCAAACACCTTAATTGATCAGGATCTCGCAAACATGACTGGAGACATGCAGATAAGAGCTTATATCAGCTTCTTCACAAGAGGTCATAGTCTTAAGAAGAACCCCCGCTGAGTTTATCTATCTGTAATTCCTTTTCCGGTTTAATTAAACAGTCTGTCAGTGATTTTCTGTGATTAAATCAACACTCTGCTCCTTCATGTGGGCATGCAGGAGGATAACTGGACTTTGCATTGGCCTGCCACAGTCCAGAGAAAGTCCAGCGACAAACACACACCATCTTCTCTCCAAATCAAGACATAAATCAGGGAGTAAGACTCCCTTTGGCTACCTGACGGCTGAAGAATTCACTGTAAAGCCGGTGTGAAAATATGACTCAAACCATTAACCCGCCGGCGTGTATACCATTGACCTTTAAGTAACATTTAGCAGCCAGGAGCGGCTTGGCTCGCCTCTCCCTGCGAGATGCTACCGTGACAGACAGGTGAACGGCATTTGCGCTGGCCGCCAAATCTGCAGCAGCCGAGCACACATACTGCAGGTTACCTCGCCTCTCAGGTGGATTCCATGTTGAGAGAGTTCAGGACCTGCCGCAGACCTTGATTAATGACTATCGCATCCATTTCTGAAAAACGCTTGGCTGTTTGTTTTGGAGGCGACGGGAGACAGCTCACGTAGACGGCCTGATAGGGTTCCCACGATGCTGCGCGGATGAGTTCTGGAGACACTCAGCTCCAGCTTGAGTCCAATAACCTACAGTGATATGAAAAGCAGCATGCCTACATTAATCATGAGTGTCGGGGCTGCTCACCAGAACACTCCTGATCCCACTCCTGGGGATTTTTTTCTGGGGGAAAAAATGAGGCGCTGCATTCTGAGATTTGATCTGTTTTGATTATTGATTCATAAACTTTTAACCTAATGAAAAGCTTGTTGAGCTGTTTGTTATATTAGTTGCAGCGTCTCCAGGGGTTGATATTGATTTTAGATGAGTGCAGAGTCACAGGCCAGAGTGACTCACTCTTCATTACACCATTATTCTCTTCCTCCGCTGTCTTCATTGTGATTTATGTTGTGGACTGTAAACAGACAGAAAACAAATTTGTGAAAAAAATATTTTTCTGTGTGTGTGTTTGCAAAACTGCCTCTAAAACATGCATCTTTAACAATTTCAGCTGTTTCTGTATGTGAAAAATATATATTTTGTTCAGTCTGTAAGCTCGACACAACAAAACAATCTTAACATTTTAAATTCAAGGACTTCAGAATTCCTGAGTACAAAGCTTTTATTTGTATTTATTAAATGCATTGTGTCAAATGATAAGAACCCTGAGGGGCAGAGAAGCTCCTTGTCTGCAAGCACAATGAGAGAGAACATAAATATATACAACTAAACATGCAGAACATATAGAATAATTCATTTTTCAAGAAAGTAACTATTTCTTCATCATTTTCCACGTTTTGATGAAAAAAAATACAAATCCCAAAGCCAGCAGCGCCTGAGCGAATGTTTTTTCAGAGTAATTAAAATAAGTAAACACAGAGATATTCTGCATAGACAACAGTAACATCCTGAATTTAACAAGCGTGATAATAAGTTCACTATTCAAGAAAACACAATTAACCATTTACACACAAATGCGAGCACAATCTAGATATTTGTCGTCTGATTTGCTTTTACTCTAATGAATAATATACAGCATGAAACAGTCTTTTCATAATCAGGTAAATCAGACATTTCTCCATCCTGTCCATTCCAAAAAAAAAAAAAAGATGAGGACCATTAGTATACATGTAATTATGGCTAACCACAGTATTATCTAGAATTTATATGAGCTGTGCCGGCAACAAATGCCAAAATACTTAACAGCATTCCTCCCAACAATAGAGGAAATTTGCACTCGACTTAATGCCACTAAAGTTAAATGTTAAGTTTCGCTTATTATCATGTGAACAAACTTCATTGCTGGAATAAATCAAACCCCAGTTGCCATAAAACAAGCATATTTTTGTGTGGAAAAAAAGAGAAAATGTCCGGCAGTAATATGTTAATCAGCAGTGAGAGACCTTTTAGCTGCTGTGTTTGGCAACATGGATGCATGATGGGTAATTAACTGTTTGCAAACACAGAGGATGCTGCACCGTGTGCGGCTGCTACCTTTCCTGCTCGAGATGAAACAATGAGGGTGTTTGCGGAAAAGTAGGTGGTTTCTCAAAGTAGTTTGGTGCTTAGTGTGAGGATTTTTTTCAAATCTGTTCCTTTGAGGACCTTATATACAATTTATTTTAGTGGGCATTCAGCTGTGGGCGCAAAAATAATGGAAAACTTAAAATTACAAAGCAGTCGGTGAAGGTTTCAAAAAACATTCTTTTATAATAATAAAAATAACAAATCAATAATTAAAGATTAAGCTGTAAATTCTTAAATATAAGACTGTCTATAGATTTGCATAGAGAGCATATGCTACTGTTATTATACAGCTTCCACTTCTTTTGCTTTCCGACTTTTAAACCACAATATCCACAAACATAAACATATGTTCAGCGGGATTAAGGAGGATTTAAGAGATTCTTGATATTAAACACTCACCCTTCTTTGTAAAAGCTCTGTTCACTATTCAAACAGGGCTTTCTGACTATGGATCTACTGTTTAATTATTCAACATTAAAAGAAATTGTGTCCCTGGAATCTTCTGAAACCAAACAATGATTAAAGCTAAAATGGCTATTATGTATAAAGCTGCCTGGCAACCTGTGAGAGCGCAGTCTTAAAAATTTATTTGTGCATTCATTCTGTAAGCAGAAATAATTAGAACATGTTGTATAATTGTATTGTTAATATATTTCAAGGTGAAAACAAATGTGTTTATTATCACTTATTTGCCATCATTTATGCCCTGTGTAGACGTAGCATGAGAGTAAACATGCATGAGTTGAGCACTCACATTAATGTAAATATATGAAAGATTCATGTATTGTTTAAAGTATTTCAGTTTTGATTTGAATCTTAACATCTGTATGGGGCTAGAGAGAGATTTATTATTAAATTTGCCACAGTTTGTATATCGCTGACTTCAAATTTGATGGGGAACAATTTAAAGAAGCTGAGGTCAGAATCTTTATGATCAGGGCTGACAGAGACAGTAAAGAAATGAAGACACCAGTGATTCCTCTCACTTCCTCCACACTCAAGAGGAATGGAGGTACGTGGATGAGACAATTCCCAGCTGCACCGAACCCACATCTGCACATGGGGCAGAGGTGAGCATGCATAGCCCATAACAATACAAATCACACCAACAGAAAGCGGCGCGTGCTCCTGATCCGTCATTCAGAGCAGCGGCTGCAATGCAGCCTATCATCATCTTATTAAAGGGTCCTGTAGATTAGAATCACCAGGGCGGCATCAGAGGCAGGTGTCCCCATGGCAGGCATGATAACACGCTGCCAGCCTCCAGTAAACTCTCAGGTACCTGCTGAGGCAATCCGGGGAGAGGCCAGCTTGGAGCTCCTCTGCTTTGGTTTGGTCTGTGTGGGCTCAGTTTTGGAGGGCCCCGAGCGGCGGGGTGCCTCTTCTTCCACCGGCTGCCTAAACACAGACACACTGGATGAGAACCAGAGACGACGATCCCTCTCCCTTCCTCCTTGCTCCCTAACGCTGCTGGCTGGGCTGCAGCCAGTGAACACAAACACTGCTTTCACCTCATCCAGATAAAGCACATCAGTGATCACTGAGCGGAATAGTCTGCTTTCATGGTGTTGACTGGTCTAGGTGCGTTGGTAGGCAGATTCACAACACCTTAGTGCTACACTGTGCACATAATTCCTCATCACTGCTGTTTGACAACACTGCTGAGAGCAGGTACAGAGGAATTACTGTCATAATATTGGTTTTTATGCATCTAACAGCATGATGACATGAAACAATATTTTTTTAATCAGCAATTCTATGTCTTCCTTTGATCTTATAGTGATTTATTTTGCTTGAAAGGAGCCAGCAATGTTGCAACAGAGTGTAAGTGCAACCTGGATGTATGTTTCAGCTCTATTTACGCGCAGTTGCATTTTGAAATTCATTGTTGATTTTGTGATTGCTCCATCAAATATCGGCTATAATGGAAACTGCATTTCCTGAGCTGATGAGATAAGGTTACTGAATCACCGGTGCTGAGCTCATCACCGGCATATACACACACACACACACACACACACACGCACACATGCACATGTGCACAATTCTCATTTGACTAGAGAAAGCTTTTTTTTCCTCCCCCTTCTTTTGTATACATTTCAAATGGGCAACGGTGTGATTTTCTTTCATTATTTATTCTTTATTCCTAATTAACCTGTTGTCACTAGAAAGAAATTGTATATTTTTTATATATTTTGGCACTTTTCTCTTTAATGTTTAATTTTCTATTATAATTTTGAATTCATAGAAACACAGTAAATCAAAAATGTCACAGAATAACC
>JAQLOL010000014.1:9562551-9578957 GCA_029783665.1 Naso thynnoides
CGGCCCCTTCCCTTTCTCTCTGTTTCTTCCACTTCATGTGTGGATGACATGCAGCCGCATCCTATATTGCAGCTGGTTGCATCAATGCCAAGCCAGGCCCATTACTGCAGCGTTGGTGGATAGGTTAGCAGAGGGAAAAGGGCATCACAACATACTGCTTTGTGCCCTCCCTCTCTGTTCGGATCCATCCTCACTCTCTGTCACTTCTGAAAGTGAGAGAAGGAGAGCTTAAAAAAATGCTCATAGGAAAACAAAGGCCTTCTCTACTTTTTCTCAGCTGCTTTGGTTGCTGTGTTGACACGCAAAAACGTTAAGCTGGCAATCACTCGCTCAGACGAAAACAAACGATTTTCATAATGAATGCTTCGACTGAGATTCTTATGCAAACTCTCTAAATTAAGGAAGTATCAGATGAAGCCATGCATTCCAGGTCAAAGCCAGGCTTTCCTGTGGTGTATTCGACGCTATTTAAATGACACAGACTTGATAAGGCGATCCAGAAAGCTGAGGTGCTCCACTAAATGCTTTTTCGTCTTTTATGAGCTTCCCTGTCTGACTGTGCCAATTAGCAAAGGCGTGTGGCCTGCTTTTCTTCTCCTCTTTTTCTCTTTTTTTTTCTCCCCTGCTCCAACTCTCTTTCTAGATAGACGCTCTCTATCATGCTCCCGCATACACACACCACCGTACACACACCAAGCACACGTTTGGTGTATCATTAGCTTAGTGTGCGGGGAGGCGTGCGAGCCCGGGCTCTCCCCTGCCTTATCTCCATGTCAATCACAGCGTGTGTGTGAACATCAGTTGTAATGATCTCCATCCAGCCTGTCGGTGCGTGTTAGCGCCTGGCTTCCCTCGCCCCCGGAGCAAGCCGTTCCCTAGCTAATAGATGCAAAATTAAGCTGATCAATAGATGGCCTCAGCTCATTATTGACATGTTATCGCGGCGTGGGATTTTTGTGCGGGGGTTTTATACGGAGCTAGCTAGAGATGCAAGGCAGAAGTGGCAAAAAAAAAAAAAAAAAAAAAAAAAAAAAGTTAGCTGTCTTCTCCAAATGGCTCGGGCCGCTTTATTTCAACCCTGCAATGATATTACATTAAGCTAATTTATTATCACTCAGGCTCATGCGTGGTTAGTAGCTTAGATGCTGGAGCTGTTTTCTATTTATATTGCTCATCCCTACTGGAAGAGTAATCACCTGCTCAGCGCTAGGAAATGAGATAGAGACTTTGTAAAACGCCATATTAAAGATTCATCAATAATTGGCATGTGTACTGCTGTTTGTGTTGCGGGGGAGGAGGGTGGGGGTGGCTCTTATGGACGGATCACCATGTGATTGAGCTAAGTGGTAATTAACCATGAGAGAGGTGCGTGTGTGTGTGTGTTTCTTTTTGAGCTTGTGCTCGCAGGTGTGTGTGTATGCATGAAGATGATGCATGTGCTGCTGTGTCAGAAAAAGTGGAGATGCAGAGGGTAAAGGGGGGGTTGCATCACTGACAGAGTTGATTTGGAGGTGAGCGCTGGGGGCATGTGGTCAGGTTATGGAGAGATGAGGGGTGGTGGCTGCGTGGCGTGGGCCACAGCCGCCTCTCCTGACCCTCCTCAGGTCTTATTGTCATGGAAGCATCTCCCATTTTAATGAGCTCCAATAACCAAGCCCTTATTACTTATTTATTCATTAAGCTACAGTGGCAAAGCGGCAGTGTCCCACTGTGTGAGTGTGCATGTAGTTGCTTGTGTGGGAAATTTTTTTTCCCTTCTTTCATGCACGATATAGTGAAAAGTCGTGTTTCTTAAGAGCAATAATAAGATAGGTTAAAGCTAATTGAACCCAAAATAGATAGCTTAAAGCTGATGAATTAGCGTAGTTGGTTGAGTCACAGTCCATAACCTAAAACCATATCTGAGATTTGAGTTGAAACCCTGAAAATCCTGAGCTTTAGGGAAGCTGAGGGAGCAGACCTCATGAATATGGAGGCTGAACTGCTTCAAGGTGTATGTGCAAGTGTTAAAGAGACCAAAAAACAGAGTGTTTGTTGGTTTGGTATGATGCTTTTCTGAAGATTAATTGCCTGTTGGTATGAGTGTGTGATGCCGTCAACATAATGCTTTCTGATTGATGAGTATGCGTAGGTGGAATTGTGTGATAGCGTGTAGTGTTTTTAGAATATCGGAAGTCTTTGTGAAGCCTGTGAGTGTACACATTCTCTCCCTCTGAGCCATGTTTCATAGCTTCCTTATATCCAGTCTACCGTTTAACTAATTCATAGTGAACTCTCGCAGAACAAAACCAGACACTCAACATCAAGGGCAGCGTTCAGCTCTCCTCCAGCACAATACCAAATACAGCGTTCTCCAGCAGAATGTGGGCACTGCAATCAGCTTACTTTCCTCCCTCAGCAGAGCTCAGCTGCTGTTCACCTTTTTAACTCTCCCCTCCACGCCCCAGACCCGGCTTCCTGCAAACTAAGGTAAGCATGGAGCGAGCGTATGAGTTGCCCAACCTCTTCTCCTCCCTTTTTCCCTGGCTCTGGCCTTGCGTAAGGGGCTCAGACACACCTAGGCCTGCAGACTTGCCTGTTCACCTCCACGCAGCCTCTAAGTAGGTCAGTGTGTACGAGACTCCTGTCAGGAAGGTCTGGATATGATCTTTGACCTATCAATCCATCAACCTACTTCCACTGAAATATAGAAACTGTACCGACTGCAAGTAGTAACAACAATGCCAATGTAATTATAGGGAATATTAAAATGCTCACAGATCACAATTGCTGTATATATCCAGGCTAATACAATAGTTCAAGCGATGTTTGCATGGATAACGAATATATGACAAGGTGATGTTGTTTTTTACTCAAGTTAATGCATGGAGGGTGCTAGTGCACAAGCTAATAATAATAAAAGCAAAATAGAACATCTAGTGACACCATACTGTTTTAAGATGTTTCACTAATCGTTCAAGATCCTTGTGGGTTCTCAGAATTGGCAAGTGGCAAAATGTTCTCAATCTAAACCAGTAAATCCAGATGTCTGTGACTTGGTGCATTCAGATATCGTGTTACCTGGATGATTGATAACCTAATTGTCGGAGAAAGTAGAAGGACTTGTTTATAATAGAGATGATCTGATAGAGCACCTTATTACACCCTTTTCTTTGTTCTCGTAGTTGCATAAATATGCTTTTGTGTCACACCAGAAAAGGGGGCTTCATCCAAGCTGCTTCTGTGTATTAAAACAACTGCACTCTGCATCCAGATATCTTTTTCTTTTGCCTTTGTGGGGTGAAGTTATAAACAGGGCATGAAAAATAACCAGATTGGGGAATATTGACAATTAATCCTGCTCTGTTCACTAATTAAATAAACTGTGATTACAACCCTAATGGCATAAGTAAGATATCTTGATTAAGCTGCTTTTAATTCCATCCTCATAACATGTAATCCACTCAGTTTGTCACCCTTGTGAATGGGGAGAGCTAGTGAAAACGCCCCTAAGCCCAAGTTATATTTGTGTCTGAGAAAAAGCAAAGAAAGACAGAGGAAGATACATTAAGGTAGAATATCAACGAGTGCAGCTTGTGTGAAGCTGCAGAAACACCGGAAAGCAGCAGCATTGCTCAGCAGAGCCTGATGCTAAAGGTGCCAGAGTGCCTGTTCATTAGCAGGCCTGATGGAAGACCAGCCAGCTCCTGCTGGCCCTCACCTTCCCCGCCACAATATTTATAGAGCAGCCAAGAGATACTCTTAACGACACAGAGAGAGGGACAGTGGGAAAGTGGGAGGGGGTGCAAAAGTCAGAAATGGAACAGTGTTTACTTTCTGAGGCTTTTTGAGAAGTTGGTGTGGGCTGCAATATGTCACCTCACACTTCCTTTGAGAACACTCTCTGTGCACCCAGGTGTGCGCAAACTTTGCCATGGCCTGGGATCAAGGTAGTAAGCTACATTTTGGCCAAACTTCCGACTAGAGGACAATTTTGTCCCCTTGTGATTGTTGTGGAGAAATGTGTCAGCAACGTGTTGTGCAATCGTTTGAAACTTTCTGGTCAATCAGCTGGTATTTGAACAGCACATTTGAACACACTTGCTAAGTAAACAGTGTCACAGCGAGCCATACTTATCTCGTGAAGCAGTGTGTAAGAGAGCGAAACTAACTTCCAGAACAGGCCAGATAAAAGTCAAGGGTTCACAGAAATAGCTGTAAAGAAAAGGCACCAAACAGATCAGTTAAAACACTGAGCAATTCTGTTGTTTCTGTCAATACTTATGAGATACTATGAACAATAGTAGTTTCACAAGTTTGTTTCTACAGTCCTATTTTAAATGGTAAGTAAAGTGTGAGGGAAAGGAGAGTCCATGTGCATGTTCCCACTGTGGAAAAAGGGCTTATATAAAAAGTGTAGGGTTGAGTTTTTTGCAAGAAAGAGAGAGGAAGGGAGTGTTGGGTGGAGGTGGAGATTGTTGGCAAAGGGGGTAGGGGTAGGAGGTGAGGGGGGGAGGTTTTGGATCAGGTCGGCTGCCCCAGTGCTGTCAGGGCCAGTGGAACCCCCAAGCGGTTCTGGCTTTGGAGTAAATACGGGCCCAGCGGACCCCTTCCCGCCCCAGGGCACACAAACCCCAGGCCTTCCCACATTCCACTTTTATTTTCCTGGTTGCAAAATGCCTCTGGCTATCAGAGCAGGTGCAGTGTTTTTTTTCTTTAATATTTACTCATAAAATGTGCATTAGTAGAACCAAAGCAGCCATGATGGGACCTCTTGTGCCGGCTAACTTTCTCCCAGTTTTATCAGGGAATTCTTGTGCTACTTCCACTCTCTTTACAACAATCCCACTCCTATAAAGACATGTGCTGTACTCAGAAACAAACACAGCGGTGTATCATACAGCTGGATCAACTGGTAGTTTTGAAAAGGGGGATTCCAAAAGGTCTGTGTTGCATTTTTACACAAAATTACTCTCCCATTCTCAATAAATTGTGTGGCTGCATAAACACGTATTTGCTTCTTCTTTTGCACTTGAGACTGAGGACAAAGACTGCTGGCAATATCCACAACAGATCAAGACAATATGCTCAGCTCTCGTTTTTTAAAGGGATAAAATTGTAGTCAAACTGGATGAACTAATCTTTTAAGCTCTGTGCAGTTTACTTGCAGAGCTTTGAATAGGCTCCTCTTACTAGCCTTGATCATTTCAGACTTAAATAAAGCTCTTTATAGTAGCGGTCTGATTGGTGTAATCTGCAAGCTGTCAATCCCATCTCTGAGTGCGCTCCCAGAGGAGCACCCGGGCCTGTCGACCAGAGAATGTTCAAATGTGGGTGAGCCTTGTTGTTCAGGTGTGAATGAGGGAGTGAGCATGTAAAGTATGTCACGGGAGTTACTGTTGATGTACATGTGTTATCTGTATGATGCCCATGTAGAGCGATGCGATGTCTGTGATATGCGGCGGCCACAGATGGGTTGAGGATCTGCTGGACTCTCTAGAGCAACACCCAGCATCCATATGCTGACTCTAAACCCAAGCTGCTATGTGTCTGTCTGTCCGTGTCGGCCTCCCCTTCTTCCTCACATTGCTCACATGGCTGGAATGCTCGACGGAGCCCCAGTGGTCCTCCATCATCTGTCCCATGGTTCCCTGCTGGAAAATGGACCAGTGTTTGCGCGCCACATTGGCACATAATGAGCTCTGTTTGTTTGATTGCTCTGGAGCCCTCTGCTCTTAATCCAAAACAAAACGAACAAGCCGTGTGGTGACTTGTTGTAGCCGCCAGGCCACATGTGATAAACACATCAGATGTAAGCTTGATGGGGAAAAAAAGGAGCTGGTTGTCGACCAGAAACAGGCAGAACAATCCTGCACTTTCTGGGTCTGTCATTCACACTAAAAGATTTATGAGTAACACTTCTCCCCCCTTTTTTGTCAATAGCGCTTATTGACGTTTGGTTAATGTTTGATAGGATGTGGAAAAAATGGTTTATTTTTGGGAAGGCCAGAATCTACGGCTGGCCCAGAGAGGAGGATTTTTTTTAGGTCAAATTGCTCCTGTGCCTGCTCGTTGAATTAATAACAATAGTAGTGAAAGCCGCTGTAGAGGATGATGTGTGAGCGCTCAGGATGCCCATCCATTTGTTTCCAGCCTTCTTCCCCTCTGCCACGAGCTGTGACACTGGGACCAGGGCCTCAGCTTGTTGTCACTGTGACGACAGTCAGTGTGGATCTGGGTTAACACTCTGTAGCTCATAACATGTCAAACCTTGTTGCAGTAGCAGTCACTCACATATAGGTGAGTGGTCCAGCTTGCAAGCGGAAAGCACCCTCTTGAATATAGAGCCATTAATCAAACAAAAAAAAGCCATACTATGTTAGTCCTTGCTGCTTTATTTGATAGCTTTTAGTTTTGAACATTTGGACCAAAACCCAAGAGATCACCTTGGGGCCTTTGGGAGCTGTGGGAACTTCTGACAGACACATTTTGCTTTTATATTGACTGAACAGCTAATTGAAAAAAAGGACAGACAAAATAATCAATAATGAAATTAACCATTAGTCATAGCCCTTGTAAACAACTCCCACCCCCTCCACCACCAACCCCTTCCTCGTGCTTGGGAAAGCAGTGGAGGACAGGAAAAATCGGGACAGTGAGAGTGAGTTCATCCCTCTGTAAGGATTTGGAGGACTCCCTTGTCTTTCACTTCATCAGAGACAATTGAGTCATTCAGCTCCCATTGTGGGGCTGGCCTGGGGAGGAGGGGTGCAGGGTAGCAGAAGGGAACAGTTGGGAGGGAGGTGGGGTGAGGAGGCTGAAAAGGGAGAGGGAGAGAAGGAGAAGCCGTCTGCTGCACAACCTGGAGCCAGAGCACAACCACTGGGTGGCTCTTGCGGGGTGGGGGTCTGTCAAAGGGGGACTGCTCAGTGTTTGTGTGCTTGGGAGGGGGGCAGGAAGAGAGACAGGGGAGAAGAGAGAGTTATCCTGGAACTCCGGAGCAATTTGTCACATTGGAATGGCTCTTGAGTTACCCGGGGGGCCCCCTCATAGCAGGAGAGTTTTCAGGTCGCAGAGTGGGGAACAGGGAGGGGCTTGAAGCAGCAGAGAGGGGTCAGAGGTCATGGCCCACTCAAGCCCCGGCAGTGCGTCTGTTAGCGGGGCAGGCTGGCGGGCGGATGGAGAGAGAGGAAGGAGGCCAAGAGGGCGGGGTGGGGTGGAGTGGGGGGGGGGGTTGGTCGGAAAGCCTGGTGCTTGCCAGGGCTCCGTTTTCCTTGGCATGCTTGTAAAACCTGCAGGAGAGATTAGTGTGTGAGAACATTTGCAATAGCGGGGCTGAAGTGGAGCCACTTGTCAGGGCATGCGCTGCGACACCCTCCCTCTCTCTGTAGTCTTTCAGTGTCTCTCTACCCCACTGCCACAACCAGAGGTGTCACCTTCACGCTCCTTATCCACCTATTCAGAACGTCCTCTCACTCAACCCCTTCTTGGGCTGCAGCTGTGTTTGAATATCTACATGTGTGAGCATGTGTGCACATGGCAGGACTTTCCCATGACTGGATTCACACTTTACCCCCACTTCTCACTAGCGCTGCCCTGTCTTCTAGCCCCTTTGGCACCCTTGGACAGTGTCTTGAATTACCTCATAGATGACAGCAGCCCCTTCACTCTCTTCCTCCTCTTTCACCATTACAACACCACCCTTTTCTCCTTCTCTCCTCCCTCCTCTCTCCCCTTCATGGCAATTAATACCCAGTGTGGGGGGTCCATAAAAACCCGCAAGACCTCAGCTCTGGAGTTTTTACAACCTTTCCCTTTTTCCACTCTCAGGACATACAAATAAGCATAAACAAACCCTGTTTTTTAGCAGTAAAAGCTGTCTTTGGGTAATAAATGAGTGGTAGTGGTGGAGAAAGACGAGGCAGCAAATCGCCTTTTTTTTTTCCTCGCAGGTCTGTAACTGGGGAATGGAGTCAATAACTCCCTCCAGCGTCTACCACTGTCAGGCACCCCACAGTGAACTCTTCGCTAATTACCACTGATTTAGACACAGTCTCAGGAAGGGTCGCAACACATTCACTGTCTGACCAGCTCACACTGTACACACAAACACACAAATACCCTCAGATATTCATACAAACTAGTCGTCACCTTTGCTGGATGGCAGCACAAAGAAGTTGCATTTAATGTACCTGCATCACCATGTAACTCTGCCAGACTGCTGCTGGAGAGCCATGGTCTGGTGCCCTTCATAGACTCTGTTAGTGGGACTGAACAGTGGTTACGCTTAAGTTGTAGTTTCAAAAACAGCAATGCCTAAGCTTTTTGTCACCAAGAACCAAAATGGGATCCAGAGCTCTGGGCCAAAAGTGATGGTGAGATAATGATGAAATGTAACAGTACTGAGCCTCTTAGGCCTTATGTCATCACAGCAAAGAAGCACATGATCTCAGGCACTGTGAAATATAATTTAATAGGATTCAGATAGCATCTCGAAGTAAAGCAACAAACTCCAAACATGTGGATTTCAGACTGTAGAAAGACAGGAAAAGCACTCCAGTGTTTTAAGGTTCATATCTAAGTGGCATCACAGGCCAAGATCCAAGTTCTATGTCACCTTTCAGAATGTTTTTTAGGTGGATATCTCACGTGTATTAGAGCAGCTTATTAATGACCAACTTACCCCACGCCCATTTCATGACTGTTCCTGCTCCTTGGTTTTGTTTCTTGAGGCAAACATGTTTATTGCCATAATTAAAGGACCGTACCAGTCTGTTCTTGACTTCTCACCATTAGCAGAGATTGCCCCCATCTTCTACTCATGTTGTTAAAATTCGACCATGTGTATACTTCAGTAGGTCTCAGATTGCATTTTTAAACCTCATTCACAGCCATTCATTTAGAAACGGAGTATAGAGTATAGTTGTTATGCCTGGGGAATTAGTTCCTTATAGGTGCTTCCTTCCTAGCTTGAATGTTAGTGTGAAGGCAGATTTTGACACAGATGTTTTTTTTAAATGAAGTTGTCACACATTTTCAGGTACTTTCTGTTAAGTTTATTGAATATGGACAAAATGCAAACAAACCCGGTATCTCATAGATAAAGCTATTTTGTGAAAAATGGGTGGGGTTTCTGTAACCTATGTGGCTGATGTTGACCAAGGACAATGACGTAGTAACACTGGTATGGTCCTTTGATAAAGATTCCCATGTGTACAGTTTTTAGGCCCTTCACCTCTTAGTATTATACCTTAGTATTATAAAGGCCTCAGTGCTGGAACAGCTGCCCTGACCTCTTTGCCTCAAATTAGGTGGCCGTGACATTGATAAGCAGAGTCTGGACCACATACTGTAACAAGGTCAACACCGGGTAGCCTGTGGCTGGCAAATCTACGGAGAATTTGCTCTGTGGTGACAGAGTACCTTTCATTTTTCTTATGAATGTGTGCATTTTTCAGTGACAGCACATTTGGATGTTTGTTTATGTTTTATCAAGATGGAACATAAGAAGATGAGGACTCAAGTTCTACAAGGTAGAGGAGCCAACAAAGCACATGTCATCAAATTAAAAGAACTACACCCAGTTTATAACGCAGACAGATGTTTCTCATGACCCTTGTTTTTGCTTATCTGTTTTTCTGTGCTTGTGTGAGCGTGTGAGAGAGGAGAGAGAGAGGGAGAGAGGGGGTGGGAGAAACAGAGGGAGACTTCTGATAGAGAGCAAGTCAATCATTTATGGGAGCAGTCGGGAGATTTAGCCTTAATGGAGTGTGGTTAGACGCCACACTTTACGGGTTCCAATAAAAGTTTGACAACAGTCACATTTATGACATTAGATCATCTCAAAGCTATGAGCTGTGTACAGTATTTACCTTTAACCTCTGCCCTCCCCCAACTCCAAATTAGTGAGTTAATTACATCCAAAGTCTCCTGTCAGCTACTTTACAAAAAGCTGCAGATTCTCATTTACTTTGAAGGAGCTTTTCTACAAAAAGGAACAGTTTTGTGCTGTATATTTTTGTAAAAATGTGTATTTTTTTCACAACTACTTTGTGCACCCCTGCTGGACTCTCGGATGCATGCTTGAGGCCATCCTCACCCCATCCACCATCCGCCTTAAGATCTTTGTTTGCTTTTCCATGTTTTTGAGTTTCCACACCCCAAACACCTGTCAAGAAGTGTCGTCTCCCCCTTTTTTTGTCTTTACTTTTAATTTGTTCTTTTGCTTTTTGCTTTCTGCATTGTTAACATGTTTTGTTTCTTTCTTTCCATTCTGTTTCCTTTCTGCCATTCAGTACCTACAGATGAAATGGCCCCTGCTAGATGTTCAACCAGGAGGTCTTCAAAGTAGACAAGCACTTAAAGATGCCAGGTCCCCGTCACCGGCACACATCGTTGTAAGTAAACACTCCGCTCGGTACTCTTCCTCTTTCACCAGCTCTTCTTCCCTCCTTCATGACAGACAGACAAACAAACCCTACTTTTCTTCTTTCATCCATCCTGTAAACAACTTCAGTGTTAAAGCCTTCCCTTTCTCCACATGAATGGATGTTTTGACTGGAAAAATGCATATTTGTTTGCATTTACCCTCAAACCACAGTCACTAATACACCCGGTCAGTTTGATGTAAACTTGTTCTTTTACACATGGCAAGTTTTGACCATCAAAGTGGAGCTTTTGTCTATTGAGTGAGTGATCAGAAGGCGAGTGGGGCTGTGGGCTGGCCACTGTGGCAGGTGCAGCAGTTGTTCTTTGGACAGCCACGCAGCGCGTAATCCCAGAGAAAATGATAACCCCCAGCACAGCCTCGCACTGAGCTGGATGATTATGAAAAGCTGCTCTCATGTTGTCAGTTTTTTCACGGGAATGAGCTAATGCTGGGCTGCTAACATACTGTCTTTGAGGGGAAGTGTGGGCGTTCCTTCAACATTGATTACCCTATCCGTGGAGTTGGAGGAGTAGTCTGGCAGGAGAGTTGGCCGGACAGCAATAGGGGCATATGCAGCGCATACACATAACAGAGCATCCACCCCAGGCACGTCGATATCTAAGAGGATAGCAGCACTAGAATGAGCAGTTGAACGTGAACTTAGTAGTTAGCCAAAGGCATAAAGTTTTCAGGAGGTCAGCGAAAAGGTTGAACGTAGGGAGGTGTGTGTATGTGGTCGCAGGGTTAGCGAGCCAGGAAAATCAATGAGAGTGGGGATTGAGCAGAATTAGTGAGGTGATCATGAGCACCCCCGGCCATTATTGGCACAGTTGTTACTTTTGTTTTTGGAGTCGTGCATCTTCTGCATATTGTGATGAGAATTTGAAACAGTGCATAAAGATTTTAGATGGCGATGCCTTCCAAGTTTTGTATGCTCATGAATACAATAACTCCTGTGGTAGCAGGCCAGTGCTGGAGCTAATAATACACTGCTGACCCTTGTTGTTTATGCAGCAACACAGTTAGGAGTCATCATGGCTCTGGGGCTTACACAGAAGGTGCATATGATTTTTATTGCACACATTACGCCATCTAGACACATTGTCCCGCGCAGTCACATTTGACATTTGATCGACTTACTTTTATGGTCTGTAATAAATACCAACTCGAACAATTACTCAAAAGTTGGCGAGCCAAGGCCTCCTTGGTATTTTGCCCGTTCATGCTAAGCACGTCTTAAAATAGCAGGAGTCGACAAGGCTGTTTATTTGAAACAGAAACCTTGTCAAAAAGTTGCGTTTAAGACAAAGATGTAGAGATGACAGTGTTGCTCTGAACAAAACAAGCCCAGCTAAGGCCCTCCTTATCTTTCCCTGCGATGCTCGTGTTATTTTTATACCAAAGAGTTCAGGGGCCTCTTCTTACTCTGTTATTTTAGGAGATGCTGAGAAAAGAGTTCCAACTCCTGTGAAGTCATTAAACTGGTCGTAGGCAGCAAAAGCAGCAGGTAAATACTTGAGGTTTTATCCTGCTATGAGTCATATGGCTGTAAATACTTACCACCTCACATTCACCTAAACTCCTGCTGTATAATTTACTTTTAAAGGAAGTTTGAGAACAACACTTAAGTGTAATGCTCGAAGCTCCAACTTTTTAGAACGTATTAATGACGTCATTTTATATACCTTTCCATTCTATAATATCTTTTTTCCAGATTATTTAGTGATAATTCGGGTGCTTAAATTATTTAAAATTCCAACAAAACACTTTGGGTTTTATATTTTTGGAAATAAATGTAAGCATTTATTTTTCACAATGTACACAGACGGTTGTAATACAAACAGTGAAGCATGCAGCACTAACAGGCTTGGAACAAACAGGCAACGCCAGCAACTCATCACAAAACAGAAACTGGCTGTGGGGCAAAAACAAACTTGAAACAACAAAGATGGACAAGCAGCCAGATGGAAAAAATAAGCTCTGCTCAAGTCCAGACATTGACAACCAAACAGGGTAGGGAATGTGATACAAAATACTGAGCAGCTATGTGTTTTGAACAACACGTTGTGTAAATCACTACAAAGAAAGCATGCGCATGCTTAGATACTGAGCAAAATATGAGCAAGTATATTGTGATATGATGCCAGATGAAGCTGAAGATCCAAACATTTTAACATAATGTGTGTCACCTCCGTGGTCAGGTTAAAGCTTGACTCTATCTGCGTTCTTTTCTTTTTTAAAAAGTCGATGTACTGTCAGATGTTGATGCCCTTCCCATCCTCAACTAAGGGGGGATATATGTACGTATTCCACATTAAGTCATCTCAAACAAATCAGAGCTGTGATCGCTGTTAGACAAACCTGTGTATGATGTATTTTGTTCTTTTTTATCCATGTGTTATTTGTATTTTTTGTACTTTCTTCTTGCATTACCTGTCCAAGGACTACAAATTTAAAAAATTAACATTCTTGCTAACTCTGGCACATTTACATTGCGTATTTCTGTTAGGGCTGGACAATATATCAATTTTGTATCATATCCTGATATGAAACAAGACATCGTGACAGATTTTGGATATCATTATATCATGAAATGGTGTAAGTGTTGACGTCTCCTGGTTGAAAAGTCGTCATTTTAGTAAAATGATTTGATTTTCTCAACTTACCAGACTGCTCTCACTGTTCTTTTATTGACACCTCATCCATTTATCCACATTACTTATGATTTTTGATCAATATGAGTGACTGGGTTAATTTTTTGTGAAATCACTAATAGTCATCTGTCTCAGTATTGAGGTATTTGGTCAAAAATATTGTGATATTTACTGATTTTATCACCTTAGCCACTCCCACCCCTTAGAATGCCCAACAAGTTATCAGTCACAACCTACATGATCACTAATTATCATTATCAACCGATATGAAACTTCACCATCGTGATAGATTTTTCAGCTGTATCACCCAGGCCTAATATCTACATATACTGATGTTTATCATCAAATAAGCAAACAAATCAATAAATGTACCATCGTCAAAGCTATGAATGATATAAAAACATTTTAAAAATTACAGTTCTTCTAAAGTTGTAGCACAGAACGGCCTTGGCCCAAGGAACAACAGCTTTAACTCTGTCATGACATCATAAGGCAATTTCTCCAACAATTAAGAGTGAGGAGATTTGTTAAAATTTTCTTGTTTCTTAGTTGGTCCAAAAAAACAGTTCAGTATCTGAAACTTAAATTAACCTTTTGCTCTCTTTCTTTCTTCGTGTTTAAGTTCAAAGCACAAAACGAAACAAAAGCAGAACGGAGCGGTGGGAGCGCTATTAAATGCATATCGTGATGAGTACTGACACTGATCAATATCAAAGAATATATTGTAATATCAGTGCTCATATTGCCCAACCCTAGTGTGATCTGTTTGATAGAATACACAGACTGGTAAGATCAGAGGCATTGCAGCATCGCTGCATAGGCACACAACTCGCTGTTAGCACGAGTGATAAAATTGAATGTGAAACGCAGCCTGTATTGTTGCTGTTCCTACCGTCCTGCTCCAGCATCCACCTCTGACTGAGACTGAGGGGTGATTGAATGTTTCCCTGGTTTGCATCATACTGCCTGTTGTACATATAGAAAAGACAGATAAGTGTGGACAGCATCGTGAATGCCAATGATAGCCCCACACGGACTCCCACTGGTGTCAGTCAAATCAGTCAACCCTTTTTTTTTTTTTTTTTTGACAACAAGATGTAGGCCTGCGTGTTCCAATACGTGATCCTCTTATCAATAAATTGGGCTGTAAACAGTAGTTTCTTTTTGTTTACAAATGCGAAGACACACTCAGACACCTTGACCTCTCCCTGCCTGGAGTGCAAGCAGGCTGTATTGACAGTGATAAGAAGCAGTCGATTGGCCTGATAGATAACAGCGATCTGAAGCCTAAGTGACCCTGAGACAGTTGAAACAGCAATAGCAAGACAGCGATAGACTGACGGAGAGATATCGATGGCTGCAGATAAAGCCTGTTAAAAAGTTGTGGCTGAGGAGACGGATGCAGGAGAGATGGACAGGGATGGAGATGCAGACAGAGTCCTGTTGTGGCTCGAAGGCTCAGTCCAGGTGGAATGCTGGAGGATCAGCTGAGCGGAGAGGAAGTGACCTCACGCAGGCTGGTCTGTCTGAGGGCACGCTGTATGCCCCTGTTTACCATGCCCTCAAAGGGGGCCACGCAGACCTTTTTGAAGTGTCTGACCACCCCGCAGGCAGCCTCAAATCCTGCCGCCGCTGAACTTTTATGCCATTGGCTGAAAGTTATTCAATATTTATCCGCCTATTGATGTGTATTTTTTGAGTGAGAGACTCCAAGAAACATTTTTATGCCTCATGCAGCTCCTGAGGGGAAGATCACAAGCAGTCCTTGCTTTGTCATCTCGTCTTTTATTGTGATGTTTTAATTTGACATTGTGGACTTGAGGAGTCTTTGTGGATGCTTAGCATCAGGAGGATGCTTAAAGCTGCTGGACGAATTTACAGAGTAATGTGTGTGTGAGAGTGTGTGTGTGTGTCTTTTTTATTGCATTGACTCTTCCATTATTTAGACAGTGATTGTTTAATTAACCAAGTTACACAACATAACATCCCATACCAGATTGATTTGTAAATCCACAACAACAGAGTGTGCGTGTGTTGATAGCATCAACAATGGTGGTGCAGAGGACTCAGCTGGAGTCTAGGCTCATGTTGCTAATGTCATGACATAATTTGGCTCATCTCACAGTCATGTGATCAAATTTTTGTCCATTTCAGTTGAAAAGCAGCAAACCCAGAATGCGTTGTAACAGCAAGTTGAACACAACTCATTCTTATTAAATCATGTTTCTTAATTTGCTGTCCCAGGAGTTGGAGCAGAAAATGTTAAGAGCATACGCACACAAACTTCTTTCCTGACATTCACGCACGCACACACACAAACACACACACACACACACACACACACACACACACACTCACATACACTGCCTCAGAGTCTAGAGCCTAGCCCTGCTCGAACAATGTCTCCATTGTTTTGTAGGCTTTCACTGGCAGCAGGGGACGGCTGGAGTGTTAACCATTTCCCAACTGTGCCTCACTGTGTTTTGTGTGCGTGTGTGCGTGTGCGTGTGTGTGTCAGAGGTAGTGAAGCATGGGCTCAAGGATGAAGAGAAGGAGGGCACTTGCTCCAAGTGTATGGTAATTAGTGTGGAGGAAGTGATGGAATCTGGCCATTTTTATGGCCCGTGAGACCTCCCACCTGAGCCTTTACAACCACCGAACATGCTTACTTTATTCCCATTCAGTCTCACTTGTTACTCTGAAGAATGTCTACTGGAATGAGGCTGTGTTGAAAGAGCTGACGCGAGTTTTTGATATTACAAAAAACAGAGCTGTGTCTGAGCCAGGCTTTCAGCAAACACACGCCACAATAACTCTGTGGATTGCAACAATGAGCCAAAGGACTGGACAGGCATGCGACTGTAACTTTAGGTGCATGTTAGAAAAGACAAGCTTAGTATCACATTCACCCTCATTGACTGCTTCTCTGTCCATATTGGAGGAATGGGGATAAAGGGGGCTTCCTGTGGTCTGAATGGGCCGTGCACCTGGGCTAGCCAGACAATTGCTGAAGACTCTGGGATGCCTGGCCTCCTCAGCTGTTAATGAGTGGCCCCATGGTCAGTAGGCACCACCCACACGCTGTCCATGGGCTTTACCTCGAAGGCTTTCTCTATCCTGCCTTATGCCAACCTTAAACTGCTCTCTCCCTGTAGATTTTAAGCCTTTTTCCAAATAACCCTTCTCACCCCCTCTTTGTCTTCTTTCTGTGCATGCATTCCTCCATCCACCCTTAACCTTTGCTGCAGGAGAAAAGCTCATCTCTCAGACTTTATTTATCGTTGCGGTCACTTTTAAACCCAGAGTTGCAAAACGCTCTT
The DNA here is from genome assembly GCA_029783665.1 of Naso thynnoides. Lineage (NCBI taxonomy): Eukaryota > Metazoa > Chordata > Actinopteri > Acanthuriformes > Acanthuridae > Naso > Naso thynnoides. Next base: position 9,578,934 of record JAQLOL010000014.1, read on the forward strand.
GGCTTGTAGTATTGGACAATAAAA
>JAQLOL010000014.1:9579057-9596653 GCA_029783665.1 Naso thynnoides
AGTATTGGACAATAAAACAGACATTCCTAGTGGCCTCTTTCATCTTAGAAATGGTTTCTCAATTGAATTTTCCAGAATTAATTTGAAGATTGTTATCCACGACGCCCAGTGCTTTTTGGCACATAATCCAGACCTCAGATAGAGACCATTGTGCTTGTCAGCTGTCTTTCACTGTCTTCTCCAGACAAGGCATTTGTTCAGCGGGTCACGCTTACATCATTGGCTCACGCCAAAATCTGAGGCCGTCGAGACATGGCGTCAGGCCCCGGGAACCATGACAATGAAAATGAGAGCACCTCAGTCATTTGTATCGGTCCGGCAGTCTGGACGTCCGATTGTTCTCAGACAATCCACTCAGTGTTGGCTTAGTCAGCAACAATACCACAACAATGACTCAAGGGTCTTGTCGCTCCTGAACAGAATACCTAGAGTTTTTAAAGTAAAAGTACCTGATCAGTTGCTGAGCAGAATTCAAAATGCGTTCATCGAATGTGCAAAAAACCATTTATAAAAGAGCCTCTCTGTTACAGCACACGTAGTGGAGGAACTGTGAATAGCAGTTTGTTGTATTACCTCTGTGTGTTTCTGTGTGTGTGTGAATAGCTTTAGGGCCATTGTCGTCCTTTTTTCTCTCACTGTGGTATTTGACCGTTATATAACCCCAATGAACTTAAGCTACCCCAAGAATGTGTGACTCTATGTTGGACATGCACATTTAAAAGGATAATAAGAGTTTGTATCTGTAAGTGTGTGTGCATGTGTGTGTGTTTCGGCAATAACCACAGTGCTCACTGTGTAGCTATAATGAAAAGTTATCTGGTTTGCCCCAGGGTCAAGCACAAGTACAAATAGAGCCCAGTGATCTCAGTGCAGAGAAGGGACCGACACAGCAGTGTTTAGGTACAGGAGCCCTTCAGTAAACTGAGGGCCCTGCTGCTTTTCTCTGTGTGTTCTGAGTTTTCTTCTTGCATGTTCATTTTGTCTGAAGAAATCAGTATTATTGCTTATTTTCTTCCCTTTTCTGTCCTTTATCATCCGTTGATATCTGTCAGAGAGACGTGAGATCTGCAGCAGATACAGATGTGCCAGTCATTAATGAAGGTGTTGACAAATAATTCTTGTCATTGTTTTCATCAACGACATTTTTTTCTCACTCACACAAACAAAAATAAAAAGATGATGACAAAACCAAACCCCTGGATAAATCTATTGACACTTGAGTCAAATGGTAAAAATAGGCCGAAAGTGCTGGGGAAGGACGAGTTGTAAGTGGTTTGAATTTTATTGATCAATAACTCCCATCAAAGTTTTGTAAACAACTTTTTTTTTTTACTGATGTTAACAAAAATAAAAATTTGTTGATTATGGAAAAAAAAAAAAACACAATTAAATCTATTGACACTTAAGCTAAGTAATAAAAACGGAAGGACAATGTTAAGAAGGGACAAGTTGGGAACTTCTCTGAGAAATAATTTTTCTTAATAGTTTTCATTAAAGAGGAAGTGACAAATATCTTCATCTATTTTCATTTGTTGACAAATTTGTCACTTAATTTTATCATAGTTTTTGCCATCATGTAGTTTTTTAAATCAAGATATTGTTTTGTTTTTCTCTAGTGAAAGATTGTCAATGACGAAAACTACGATAAAGAATTATTTATTACGACATAAATACTGACGCCAGTTTAACCTTTAAAACCTTTTCATAAACTTGTCTTTCGACAGATAGTTGGATTAGACAATCCACAGTTTGAATTAAATGCACACGGTGAAGAGACAAAATATCAGAAATGAATGCTCTGGGGAACTGCTGTCAGCACCTTTTTATTATTTTAATTATGAAGTAAATGTAATTGCAGCTCTAACATCCACAACAACATGACTCAGACACTCATGTGATATTATTTACTTCCTGTGTGAGATCATGCTTCCTGTTTACAGGCTTGACAAGCTTGTGCCAAAACCTGGCAGTGACAGTGAGTTCCCAAACCAGCTGACTGCCCCTGAACATCTGTGAAAGCGTAGATGCTGAACGCATTAAATGTTCGACCAAAGTGAAATAGTGTTATAACAACCAGCAGGCCAGCACCAACAGCCACGTAACCAGAGCAAAGCCAGAATTCTCCTATTCTCTCTGTGTAAAATTAGTATTAATGGGGCTGAACACGCACCCAGGAGGAAGTTGAGCCAGCAGAGACAAGGTAGTAGTTTAAATAACTAAAAAGCCAGGGGATGCATTATTTCCAGAAGGAACATGTTGCTTTTGCAAAAAACCTGGTCAGTCGGGATTGAGTGCAGATGTGTGTGTGTGTGTGTGTGTGTGTGTGTGTGTGTGTGTGTGTGTGTGTATGAGAAGGAGACAGAGAGAGAGAACGAACAGGAGATGGAGAGCTGATATAATTGTATGACTTGGGAACGTCCATCTTTGCCTTTCAGGGGCCCTTCTGCTGGGAATTCCCCGGACAGTCAGATCTGAGCCTTCACCAATTTCATTTGGTGAGAGACCTTTGAATTCCAAAAATATCTTGTTGGATTTTTTTTTGGTTGATTTCCATACGCAAATTAACAACTGATGATTGATGATTTCCTTAAACAAAAACAACAATAATAAATGAAACACCTAAATTCTGGTTATGATGCTGACAATCATGCTGTTTTGTGCTTTGTGCTGTAATCCAGTGTTACTGCTTTGTTTCTGGTCTGCTTTTATTGTCTTTAAATGCCAATCCAGGTGATGGGATAGTGTGGGGGAGTGATATTCTTGGATGGTTTGTCTTATGCGTTACTGGTCTCAGTTTCTGGATGGTTTAACGCCCACATCTTTTTTTGCGTATGGAGTCACTGTGGTTGTACTTGCTTTAAATCAGGCTGCAATCTAGCAGCAGCAGAAGTTTGGTTGTTTCTGAATAGAGGCCAGTGGGACAGATGAAGCAATAACACAAACTGTTAGAGGGCATACCAGTCTATTTTTAACTTCTCACCATTAGCAAAGACTGTCCCTATCTTTTACAAATACTGTTTAAAATTGACCATGTGTATACCGTAGTAGGTCTCAAACAGCATTTTTTGTAACCTATTCACTTCCAGTCATGTTGAAACAGGGTATAGAAACACTATAGGACATGTGAAAGTTGCTAGGTACAAGTAATTCACCCTTCTTAAGAGAACATCTGTGTTTATTTGGTCAAAAATCGCTGAGGGAGGGAGAGAGGGGATTCTGGAACCATCGAGATGAAAGTTATTACGCCTGGAAAAATAGTTCCTTACAAGTGCTGCCTTCCTAGCTTGAGTATCAGTGTGTAGAGGGATTTTGACACAGACGTTCTTTCTCACTAATGTGACACACTTTTAAGTACTTTCTGTAACATTTATTAAATATAGACAAAATTTAAACAAACACAATGTCTCATAGATAAGGCTATTTTTCGTAAAAAATGTGGGTTTTATGTAACCTATGTGGTCGATATTGACAGAGGACAGTGACACGTACTAACATTGGTATAATCCTGTAGTGTCCACTGGTTGAAGACAAGACATAGATTAAAGATGACCTAACCTGGAAGTGCTTTGTCACTGCGTGTCCTTCTTAAATTTTAATCACCTTAAAATACCTCAGAGCCCTTTGCTTTGCCCAGCAGCTCTTAAGAAAATCCCTTGGATATGTAATTTAAAGAAAGTGGAACTTTAAGAAGAAGGGAGTCTTGATTTTGCTGCAGTGCACGTCAGGACATCAGTAATCCTCATTTTGGTCTGCCTCTCTGTTCGACTCCATGTAGAGGGGAAAACTAACTTATCAATCTCCTCAGGAGCAACCATGACTCTGTCGACTGCCCACTTGAGTTGTTTAACTAATCAATTGCTTATTGATGTTGCACGGTTCTTTGTTGCCAGAACATAACATTAGTCTGTCAAATATATAAAAAGAAGCTTGATAAAGACACATTTAATATGATGCTGTCGTCTACAAGATGTTTTTATAAAAAGAAGCGACAACAACAACAACAAAAAAAACCTGATTCCTCTCTGCAAGTCAACTCACTGTCTGCTTCCTTCCCTCCCTCTCTTTGCTAGAACTTGTTTGACAAGGTCTGGCAGGATCACCGCTGGGTGTGCCTGTCTTTCTGCATGTGTGTCTTACAAACACACCTTTGTCTATACCAGCGGATCTGTAGTATCCTTGCGTCTAAGGTGTGACTTGAGTTCTGGATGACAAGTTGTCAGAGTTAGGTCAGGCCAGGTTATAACTTTTATGTGTTTGCATAAAACAGTGAGAACTAATTTAACCCAGAGTTATGACTTGCAGGCCCATGCAGAACAATAAGATTTTAAAAACCTGTTTGGTAATCAGTATTCTGCCGTAGATCTTGTGCACAAGTCTCAAAGTTCAGAGGTGATATTGATAAATAATCTTAATTATCATGAATCACTCCTAATATTGCCAGTCAAGTGCACTCTGACAAACTCTCCCAGATAGCATGATCCGCCGTTGCAGCCAGCCTCGTGAGCGACAACAGCCTCAGCAGCTCCTCTACGCTACTGTATTAACACTGGAGGCCGTTTCACAGGGAAACTTGTTTTGACAGAACTCCAGGTGTCTCATTGTTGGGGCTGGCATGGTTCAACAGATTTACCAATTAGCACTGGGCTGAGGGCACAGAAAGGGTGGGAGTGAAGGAGAGGGGAGGAAAAGAAATGAAATTGGGGGAGGAGTTGGAGGGGGGGTGGATGAGGCGGATTTGGCCACAGTGATGGAATGAGATTTTGAGTGAGAGGTGCTGGTAGGGGAAGGTGTTGGGGGGGGGGGGGCTGTGACCATACGGAGGCAGGCCTGAGTAAGGCGATCCGTGACCTCGTTTTTTTTCCCCCGGCAGCAGTATGGAAGGGGTTTGAGCTTGGACAGAAGAGGAGGGGAACTACGTAGAAAGAGAAGAAGGGGGCAGGATGGTAGCAGAGGAAGAGGGGAGACAGAGTGCTATTACATGGCAGCTCTTTAACTCAGCGTACAGCTTACCTCAGCTGAAATATTTCGTGTTGTTCTTTCAACTCGTGCACCTACTGAATAAAGCATAACTTCGGTCATTTGTGTTTTTGTTCTAGATAAACTCCTGACACTTGATTCTGTTGATGCACGTTGCTAACACACCATCCATCTGTGGGAGCGTTGATTTGTTTTCGCTGCAAGTCCCTCTTGGCTTGCTGTTCTCACTCCGGTACGAGGCAGAATTGTGCAGGATTAAACACAATGTTATTACTCTCGCTAACCCTCTTTGTTATTCCTCAGAAATGTCTGCTCCTTTTTCCAGGAAGTTTGGAAATGAACTTTTGAGAGCGGGTTGAAGTGATTAAGTGAATATCCCAGGGGTGGCCTGCAGAATTTAGAGTAGTTCTTGGCTGTTGAGTGTTATGACACTGACACAGGCGTTGTAGCATGCATGTAGTGGAGGTAACAGTGAGATTGCTGCCCTCTGCTTAGCGAAAACAAAGGTAGACGACATGTGACCAGTGAGGGTGCTTGCAGCATGGTGCTCTGTTCAAACTGTCTGAAGTTGAGAAAAGTTTCACTTTTTAGAGGAGCAAGCTTTTTGCGCGTGTGTGTATATTTGAGCCGACCAATCACAACAAAGAACAGTCAGGCTTTCTCTATATGTAGGAAGCTGTCAGTTTACTACAACAACCAGAATAAAACTGTGGAAAACAGCAGAGCTGAAGCTGAGGGGTGGCTTTTTGTCTGATCTTTCTGTCTGTGAGCTGTGCATCCGATGTCTTGTTTGAGTCACTGCGCAGCATCAGGGATTTGGACCTAAGTAATGTTTATGGCAGCCAGTCTTAAGAAAAACTCTTGACCTGGGTTCACTGTAGAGTAGGTGCTGTGTGCACCTCACAAAGTGAGAGGAGTGAAGATGGATTTTTCTATCATCACTTTGCAGGACTGAATTCAGTCACACAGGGGAACGTTTGACACTTGAAGCCTGAATATTTATACCCTGCAGAGAACCTCAACTTGTGGGCTTTAAGAGCAGTGCCAGGCTAAGTTAAGACATGGGTATTTAAGAACCCAATCAATAATTCTTGTAGCTGCAAAGCAATCAAACATCAGAAAAGTGGTTTATTGAAAGAGTTTCAAGGATGCACCAAACAAGTTATAATAATCTCCAGATCACTACGTGGCCTCATGAAAGTCTCCGGTTTTGTAATTTCTTATTGTTGCGCTGCCATGGTGACTGCCTGTTGTATACATATGTACAAGCAGCTTGTGATTGAGAGTTATGGAGACAGCTCTGTGGAAAGGGAGAGAAGAAGGGGACTCTAGTTGGGGTGGGGGCGGGGGGGATATGAAGCCCCGCCAAAATTCCCCAAAGAACAATTTACAGTTATGGATGAATACACTGTCACAGTCAAATTTTAACTGTGCGTGCGTGTGTGCGCGTGTGTGCGTTTGCGTGTGTGTGTTGAAGACAGTGGAATGCTGAGTGATTCTAGAGAGCACTTAAGCCGCCTTGAATTCAGTTTTCTGTTTCCTCCCGCGTTATAACAGCAGAGGGGCTTTTCTGTGGAGTTTGCAAGGGTAAACACCGGGTATCTGCTTTCGGAGTCATTTAGCATCCTCCTCCGTCACCTTCCTCATATATTCTAAACAGTGTTTTCAGGTTTGTCAGGCCAGCCTGAACGAGACTAGCCCCCCAATTTATTTGATTTTGTTCCTCTTGGCAGTTCCACTGAAGACCTATCTGAACTTTTCTTGGATTTGTTTGGCTCTGGTTTTGATGTGCGTGTTGTTATTTTTTTTTCTTCTCCGTCTTCCAAGTCTGTGTAGTCGACGGCGCTTGAGTGCCAGGCCCTGCTTTTGTCTCGGCCCAGGCGAGGAATTTGATGTGAGACTTATTTTTCTTACCCAGTCAGTTTCTTTGAGCGTTCTCCCCCGCCTTTGTTTTTTGTTTGTTTGTTTGCTTTTGTTTTGTTTTTTCTAATAGTCTTGGAAGTTTGGGACACTTCTTTGAGGCAGGTGACGCTGCGATTTGACTGCTCTTGCATACCTGTGCAGGTGTGCACACGTTTTCCTATTTATTTATCCAGCCTTTTAGAAAAATGCACTCTAATTGAGTGGCCTGTTAAAACGTCACTGAAACCAGTCATGTAATAGCAGGAGGGAGGTGCGATGGGGTGAAAAGGAGACCTGGATTCCAGGAGATTAAGGAGGATCATCATACTAGAGGGTTTGGATGAAGGGAAAGATGGCTGAATCCTGACGGTATATTGGCTGTTTTTCATGGGAGAGAAGTCGAAACTAATGTGTCAGACAGATTTTTCTCATCAGCGAGATGTGCTGCAGACGCCCAGCGTTGGCCAGACACTGCTTGCAAAAGATGCAGAGAGATGCATGCTGGGAAAAGAATAAACGAGCCTGTCACTAAAGTTGGGAAGAATCCTTAGTGCAGCGCTACTGTCAAGAATCAGCTTCCATTTCATACATTATTAACATTACCTAAACGCATTATTTGTGTATTTATTCATTCATTTGTCTTGTTAACATCCTCCTGGAGTAAGATAAACAGCGCGGCCAGACTGGCTGCGTGACAGTTGTGTGTGAGATTTGAATAAAAAGCCCGGCAGCCTGATTGGAGCGAGACAGGAGCGCATTCTATGGACACCAGACTTCCTCTCCAGGCTCATTAAGGGACAGTAAGGCGATGATGTCGAATCGACGCGCACTTTACCGGCCTGCCTTTTTCTTTGAACAGCATCGCCCTCTTATCTGCAACATGCTCTGTTCCTCCATAACAAGACGCTCCCACTCCCATGCACAGACACACACGCTCTGTCTGTCTCTCTCACGCACCCACACACACACACATGCGTTCTGCCTACATACACACTCTTCATACTTATTTAGTTTGTGTAGACAGAAAACTCTTAAGTGTGTGGCTTGTCCACAGAATTTTGGCAGCTTTTGTTGTATTTTCTCCTACGCTATCGAAAAAGCCTGGTACTTTTTTTCTTGTTCTTTTTTTCTGCACAGACATCACAAATGGATATTTTAATTGGAACTTTTGGCACTGTCTCCATCTTGTGTTGGAATGGCAGACAAGTGAGTGGCTGGCGAGGCCGGGGCCGGGCTGATTGGTGTGTAGCGAGGCGTGCCTAAATCAACTGGCAGCATGAATAGCTCGCTTGATTCTCACTGGCATTCACTGGAATCCGTGGCATTTTTTTTTTTTAAACAAGATTCTGTCTTTGAAAAAAGTCTGGAATAACCAACAAGGGACAGAGAATACCTCCTGCTTCCTTGAAGCATGACTTCCCTTTTGTTTTGTTGGTGCAATTTACTTGCCTGTATGCCGACTCACTTTCTGCTGCTTTTGTGAAGTCAGAAAAAACCTATGTTGCTGCTGAATCCCAGCCACAGATTCATTCATCACTGTGCAACTCTGTGTGAGGCTTTGAAATGTTAATGTACTTTTGATAATTGAAATAATCACATTACCGTAATGTATTATCATTGCACTCTTGATGTTTTTATTTTGCAGTCTCCTAACTCAAAGCAAGTGGTAAACCTGTTGGGATTAGTGATGAATATCAAAAAAGTGATGAAATCAGCCTGAAGATAATTTAAAATATTTGCTTTTTGAAGTGACATTCACTCTTCAGAATGTGTGGCAGAGTTATTCATGACTCTGTTATGCACTGTTGTGTTTGGATGTCTTGAGCTGTTGCAAGGGCTTTAAGAAATAGTGATGTCATACCAGGATCTTTTGAGCACCGACAGGTTTTAGCATGACGGCAAATGAATTTCAGTAAAAGATGAAATGAGTTTAAACGTGATGCGAAAACAAAAAAATTGCTCAGCATGCTCCTCTGTGCCACCGATGTTAATGCAGTTTACTCACAACTCTTTTGTCTGAGATGAAACCTGCATTCGCTACCACTGACTAGTTTATTCATTCATGTGTCTGTTTGGAATTTTTTTTAAAGGAATATCCACTTCCTGAGTTCAGGGAATTGAAAGTGAATAGATCGCCGACCCCATGCTGGGTTTTGACTCCTGCTCCAGCCAAAGCTCACTGCGACTCCACCGCAGCAGCTAATGCAAACCACATGCTGGAGTTGCACATCTGCATAAGTACACACCTGTTAAAACTGCGGACAGCCTTTTACCTTAAACAGTAAATTCAGGCTCACTCACGCCAGAGGCAGAGCAGCTGTGGAGCCGGGTCAGCTTGGAGTCATTGTAATTCTCCTTGACATAATGTAGTCCTTGTGTTTGGCTGGACCTGCTTGTGTGTGTGTGTGTGTAAGGAGGAGGGAAAATGGAAAGGAAGATATTGTGTGTGTGCAGATGGGGTTGTGTGATCTGTATACTTTAAGTGTTTGTGTGTGTGTGTGTGTGTGTGTGTGTGTGTGTGTGTGTGTGTTTGTGTGTGTAGCAGTGGGCCTTTCTCTCCTGGCTGGTAGTCAGTGCTGTGTAATTACCTGGCTGTCTGCCACTGAGCCCCACTGTAGCAGAGACAGGAGTGGATCCGGGCCTTATGAGACGTAACACAGCAGCCTGTCCAAGCCAGCATCCCAGAGTTTGTTAAGCTTGGGGTTCTGGACGCAACATGGGAGCTCCTGAGAGGCAGGCGAGGTCAGGGGAGATTTCTCATGCTGATCCATCAACATATGCATATTTAGATGTACTGTATAGACAACAGTGTATCCTCCCCTGTAGAGCAAATTTGGAGCTACCCTCACCAAAAACCACAAAAGTGAAACAGGATTAAAACTCACTTAAAATTACATTAGACCTTATGACACTTTTGATGAGATTTTATCCCAATTAATCCCGTTTGGGATGTGGGATGATTTAGGCAGATTCTGATATCTATATAAGGGAGCAAAAATGTCGATATTTGATATATTGGCGGTTACTTCACGTATGTACATGTCAATAAACTTTATTTAAAAAATCAGTGCACTAAAGAGTAACCAGTTCACTTATTAGTTTTTAAATAACAGACAAATAATATCAGCCTTTGGTTTTTTGGACAAAGCAGGCAATCTGAACACATCACCTTGAGCTATGGGAACTGGTGGTGGACTTTTTTTCCCTTTTTTTTTTCTGTGTAGAGACAAGAATTTTTAGGGCCCAACTGATATATTGGTTTGCTGATATTATTGGTATATAATTTGAAATACTATAAAACAAATCCAGCAGATTCTTGTGTTGGAATAACAGAAAAATGTTCGACATTTTTGCTTGATGAGTTACCTCATATATTACTTTAATAAAGACCTACGCTGATATTTTTTATAAATAGTTTGGTTCATGTTCAAGCCTTTACTGTAAGTGTAAAAAACGACAAAAGAAAGTTTTTTCCTGGCTATGTGTTTAAGAAAATAGAGGAACACATGACTCATATCAACACTTTAGTTGTAAAAATGTTGCATCACTTCCACAGATCGGAAAGCAGGTAACTGATTAACACAGACAGAAACAGGGCCAGCCAATGAGAAACCAGCAGAAGCAACAACACAGATTTAAAGCATTGGCACACAGTCTCTCTCAACTAGTGTGTGACTTCTCTCTGCTTCAGCAGTCACTGGGCGACTGATATATGCTCTAATACTAAGGTGCACCCCCTACCTGTAAAGGCCAGGTTCTAGGTGCACAGGCGAACACGTGGCGCACGAGCTGCACGAGCTGCACGCTGCGGTGTCAGCCTGCCTCTCCCGCCATTTTAATTGTTATATCTCCTCAGCCTTGATATGAGCAAAAAGGGAGGCCTCGGCAGAACCTGGCACATCAAAGGCTACCTCCCCTAGTCTTACAAGTTGCCTGTCTCTTTGGAGGAGCCCAGGCTTCGGAGAGCCAGAAAAGAGGATTGGAGAGGCGGTGTGGATTCCCGGCTGGAATGAGTTTGATGGGCTAATTGTAGCCCCCAGTGGACACAGGCACTCATCACAGAGGGCTGGCAGAGTGGGGAGCAGAAACTGTGCATGAGGAGCCGCAGTGGCTGGAAAATACTCCTGCTAGCTCTCCCCTTCATCTCTGGATATCTGCACATGGCTCTCTGGTGCCTTTGATTTCACTATCCTGTCTTCAGTGTATGAATGTCAGAAATATTTCCAACATATATCACTCTTTTTCTCTACTGTTCCCTCATTAATTGTGCTACACATTTCAGTTTTCCTTGCCTCTGTAAACCTGGCAACTCCCTTGAGAAGTCCTGCCCATCTTTGTGTTTCCTCACAAGCCTGAAGATTTTTTTTTTTTTTTGGTGTTTTTCCGAGATGCAGCTGTAGGCCTAATCTGCTCACTTTGACATCCTCCATCGGAATAAACACTTTCTCCAGGCTAGCGTGCACATTAATGATGCAAGTGCATCGGCAAGCTTGACGAGAGTGCACGCTGGTCACTACATCTAATAAGCCGTCTTACTGTGCAGAATTGGAGGCTGAACCGTAAGACAACGCATAACAAAGCAAATGTAACGCTTGGACAAACATACCCAATCCTCACGCCCTGCTACCAGCAACATTACCGACTAGCTTGACTGTTGTGGTGATCAAAAAAGATCTCCGCAGCTTTGAACAGTTCTCTTTTTTCCCCATCTGCATCAAAAAGAAATCAATAGCCAAAACTTTTGAGCCCGTGCCTCCACCGCCTCCTCCCCACAGTCTGTTTGGCAGTTGTACATAATGCCACAAGAGTAAAACACAGTTAAAAGGAGACAAGGCACATGGAGATGACACCAGCAAGGAAGCGGCTCGTGTTGAGTAGGGCCCTGGCTGGGAGAAAATCAATGGGAGGGAACACTTCCATACACGGAAATGGCACAATGGGAGGGAGAGGAGGGAGTAAAGATTTTTTTTTTTTTAACTGAAAAATGATGCATTTGTTTTACCCAGGGAGAGAAAAAGCAAAGACGAGGAGAGAGAAAAAAAAACACTCCTCTGAACATCTTTTGAAAAAAGCAAGTTCTTTGGTGAGGTTGAGTTGTGTGGTTAAGGTTTGTTTTATCCAACTGTGCGGAAGCGTGTGTAGCTGTCTTTCAGGTCTCTTTTTAGTTGAAGCGCAGAAAGACTACTCATGGCATGTTCAAGGGCACTCAGTGGACACGGATGCCCTGCAGGAGGGGGAATTATGAATACAACATGAGTAAACAGACACCTACATATACTATTAAAATAGTAAGCCTAGTACTTGGCAAGAGACCATCCTAAGTAGTAATTTAAGCTGGTCCGTAGCAGTTCAACCTCACTCTTCTGAGGGTCATTGATAAAGACTTGAGAAAAATCAGCTCTAATTTGCCTGATAGTAGAATAATTTGCACATTGGCAGTAATGTATTCCTGTGTGCATTCCTCCAATACAACTCTTTTAGTATTCAGTTTAGTGATAAAGGATTTTTTTACACAGCAGCTGTGAACAAAGAATACAATAGCACACAAACTCGAAACACAATTCCAAGCCTGAGCCTTGAATGGCATTCAGGCTTCACTGTGACTGAGCGAGCCCATTCAGCGGGAGTACGCGGCGGTTGGAGAGATGGTATCAAGTTGCCTGCAGATGGAGGTCAGTGTGACTGGCACAGTTGGCACCTTGGCACGGCAGCAGTGTGCCGCGGCACTCAGCTCCGCAAAGGATGCGTCGACTGAAGGGGGGACTGGGGAGCGGAGCGTTTTTCTCACTTCTCCTTTTTTATTGTCTGCGCTTCCTGTTTTGAAAGCCATTAAGGAGCAAATTTCCTCACAGCGAGAGGGGAGATGAAAAGGCCCCGTCTTTTGAAACATGTCCAAGCGCAAATGTGCAAAAGAGGGGGAATGATAGCTATCTGTAAACATCTCTGTCGAGGGGTCGACGGAAAAGGAATTGTGAGGGAATGATACATTCATTTGCGTTCTTTTTTTCCTTTTTTTTTTGATTTGCTGATGAAAGAGATGCTGCAGTTTTTGTTCCGAGCCAGCTGTATTGCTCTATTCACAACCACACTAATATATCAGGGCAGGCTCACATAACTACACAGCCACCACCCCCTTTTCCCCTTTTCGAAAAATGCTTTGTGACATCTGCATCCACACATGTCTGCATTCACTGTAGCCAGTGAGTATTTATAGACGAGTTGGTTTTGTCATCCATTGATCCCTTCAGGTTCTCTGATCACAAAACTGCACTTTTAAGTAGCTTTTATGTGGCATCATAAAGGTAATCTCTATGCATTTGAACTTAGAGCACTCGAGGTCACCTGCAGAACCTGACCTGGTTATGAAGACTTCATCAGGCCCTTGGCACATCTTTGTTTCCGAGTCAGACACTGGTAACATTAGTTAGTCATTTAACTGTCACAGCTGTCATTTCTGTTTAGAAGCTGTTAGTTGGCATGCAGCGTATTTACACCAGTTTCCTCTCAGTGGTGCTTGCCTAGTTTCTCAAGAGTAGCTGTAGCTTGGTGCTGCAGACTCTCCTCCTCCCTCTCCTCTTCCTCCTCCCTCCTCTACCCCTCACTGCCCCCGAGCCTGGCCAGTCTGTGCCTCTTAATAAAACTGACAGGCTCTAATTGGGCTTAATTGCACCCTTCGGGCGTCGTCAAAAGGAGTGTTGCTAAACAAACTGCAGGGTCTGCAAGCAGGCCAGCGAGTCTACGGCAGTGCATTGGCCGCTGAGCTCAAGCCTGCATGCATGTGTGCAGAATCGCCAAAGCTGCTGTAAAAAAAAAAAAAAGCAAAGTAAAATGGCACATTAGGAATGTGCGTGAGTAAGCATCAAATTTAATTGTGGGCGCTATAGTCAGAGGGATGTAACAAAACACTCATTCCTCGCAATGAGCCAGCTGAACAAGAGCTCACAAGTCGGAGAATCTTATGCATTCAAGCAGGCAGCATCACCTGACTGTGAATCTCTCAGCGCTCTTTGCCGCCAAATCGACACCGACAGTAAAACAGAGTATGCCTGTGTCTTTGAGGAAGTGTCTACAACTCCAGGTGTCAGAAAAGCCTTTTAAATCCCCGCTATTATGAAAAACCCCTACCAAACAAATCCCCGCCTTGCTTTTCAGCGGTATAAGCAAAAAGATGAAGTAGTGCTCCACATCCCAGTAGCACCACCTCCTGGTTAACGGACGGGGGCGATCGGGATTCTGGCTCCCGTTCGAACATGGTCTGATTCAGAGAGGTGGGGCAGGCACTCGCCACATGGGCCTTTGCTGGGTCACTGAACACAATCGATGGAGAGCTCCAGATGCGATTGAGTCACTGAAATGGCAAATCCCAACCTGTGTGTGTGTGAGTGTGTGAGAGAGAGAGAGACGGTGCTGACCCCTAAAGCTGCGACCCGCAAGGAAAAAGGAGAGATAATCACATTGAGCGCAGCACTGTGCTAAAATTCTTCTTGCCATTTGTTCTCCCTTCCACCCTTTGAGCTATTTACTCATTACAGCCGTTCACAGCTTGTTAGTCTTCCCGAAAAAGTTTGCGAGTTCCAGTTTGTCTTGAAGATGTTCAGCTTGATACGGAAAAATGGCACAAACACGATGATTTCCATTGTGAGCAGTGTGAGAGAATGTTACGCCAGGAAAGACACGGGGAACGAGGCATCCACGGTGTCTTTGTTCAGAGCTTAAAAGTCATGTAATGATGCAGTGGCTGAGCTGGAGGCCCCATAAAGACTGGAAGGGCCTCATTTCAGTGGCCTGCTGCTGCTCCAGTGCCTGACTCGCTGACTCTGTCACCCCTTCTTTTAGGAAAAGAGGCAGAGCACATAATTAAGATATACAGCCCAGGGTGGACTGAATATATAGACTGAAAGTATAGAGGAGCAGACCAGTCGGCCTCAATCACAGCCTGTGGTTTAGTGTTTGGCTGCAGACGGTGCCCAGACCTGTGCGAGTGTGTGTATCAGTGTGTGTGTGTGTCTGTCAGCAGTCTGAGCAGCATGCTATAAAAGGCTGGTGAGTCGAGCCATAGCCTCTCTGTTTGTCGGGGTCACAGCGAGCCAAACTGTTTGTGCGTGTTATGTGAACACGTACTCTATGTGGGTACTCAATGTTTTTCTGTGTGTGTGTGTAGGTGTGTGTGTGAAGGACGCTCCCTGACCCAGAGTTCTTTCCCCATTCTGTTTCTCCATATTCATCCCTGTAGTAATTTATAATCCTGCTGTCTCGGGCAATAGTGTGTATCTGAGAGGACGCATCCTCCTGCTCCTTGACTTCACACACACACACACACACACACACACACACACACACACACACACACACACGATCACACTTTAAGTTCTCACGCCTCAGTTGTTTAAGTGCTTTGTCACTCTCTAATGATAACTATCCATCAATGGTAGGGGCGTTGCTCTTGGAAATGAAGATGGATTGAATTAGCGTTGAGTGCTCTGGCCACTGCATTGCGGTGGCAACCCGTAATTACACTGTCAGGACCATTGAACCCCCCTGAACGAGACGTTGAACTTAACACATTTGCACCAGTGTTGATTACAAGGTCTTTTAGTCTGGGCAGATTCACATCATGTAGTTCCTAATAGCAAGTGAAGGGCCCAGTCATTTGCGGAGGATTAGCGTATCACGGTGGGTTCGTCCGACCAACCGCAGCATATTTATCCTCATTGTTGATAAAATGGAAACAGTAGCAGAAGCTTAATACATGCTTATTGTCCCATTGCAAACAAATGCACATTTGGCTGGTAGCTTCAGGTATCTTTGAAAAACACTTCTACATGGGAAGGGACATCACACTGTTGGTTTTTAAAGAAAACAAACACCGGATAACTCACAATTTGGGGTGGTGAAGGCGGGCAAAACAAGCACAAACAACCAAACTCCCCGATCGCCACCACCTCCGTTCTCTGTGTCTCCCCCTTCCTGTGGGAAATGAAAATTGGGCTGAAGTGTTTGTAATTAAATACGTCCAGGGAAACTCCAGGAAATGGACTTAATTTCGTACAGAGGCACATGACTCAGAGGATCTTAGCGAAACCAATTAACCTCACCTCAGCTCATTAAAAACTCTCCTTTCATGGCCAGAAGCAGCGACTCATCCGCTAACACGGGACATGAAAGCGCAAATTTGTCCATCCAAAACTCTTAAAAGTAATTGGAAAGGTAGATACGAAGGGCCAGTAATCTAGTGACACAGCCGAACTCGAGTGAAGTGAAAATAGAGGTGATTATTGAGAACAGGGCGATGTGCGGAGAGAAAGTATCCATCTCACAGACGATGCCGTAAAACTCTGAAAATACTGTCAGCGTTGTGCAGTTTTTATTTATTTATTTTTGAAGTTGCCCCTTATGACTGAGACAATTTCACTCAAGGTCACCACATGGTTGAGGGGCATCCTGAGTGCAACGGCGGCTGCTAACCCAGAAACATCTCCTTCACACAACAGAGGTCAGATCCCTTGGAAATGAATGCCGGCCGGGAGAAATTTATGCAAATTATTTTAAATTGCAGCAACTACAACACATAAGATGATGCAAATACTGATGGGGTTGCAACAGTATGAGATAACCATCGTCATGGTATGCAGTATTACACAGTTTTTGTAATTATTAGGCCTAACAATTACAAAAACCCTTAAAGGAATGATATTTTAGGTTTAATAAAGGTTAATAATTACAATTTCACAAAATATTACACCCTGATGGACATTAATACAGACTTGCAATACAGTGTGTCCATAACTGTCTTTCATATCATGGTACCATTTATTTTACAACTGTAACTCTATTACTAATTCCAACATTTTTCTATTTTTTTTTATAGCGGAATCAAATGTTTGTCTTCTCAAATGGCCCATTGAAATGAAGGATGTGGTGTTTTTTTTTCCTGCAAGAGAAATGTCTTTGTAAGCACTCCGCCAGCCCTGGAAATTGAGCAAACTCACAGATTTGTATCCACAGAGGGACAGCTAAATATTTTTATTTTCTAAACCACAGAAAGTACCAGAGGATAAGATGTGTGTAGCGGGGTCTTCCTGCTTTGGTTGCTTTTGTAAGCTTAGCTCCACACGTTCCATTGTTGCCTGGGGTTTTCTCTTTCAGTCTCATTTAAAGTCCATTTCTGTCACCCAACAAGAACATTAATATTAGTCATAAGTTAAGGATTATGACGCTGTAATTGCATGTGCACTGCGCTCGGAGTATTTCTCTGCACATAAAACATTATTTGCAGGCCTTTGTTGAAACTATCTAATGGGTTAATGGCATTGAAAGGCCCCATTCAGCTCTTTTCACGCCAGCGTGTGTGTCTGCAAGTGCATGCATGTGTGTGCTCACACATGTCTTGGCTCACACTGTGCACACTCATCAAGCCACATGCAAACAACCAATCTCTGTCATCTGCATCAGAATAATTACAGAGAGATAAACACACCATTTGACCATTTTCACAGTGATCTAATCTGAAGCCGGGCTGTGAAAGCGCACGGGGGAGATGATCAAATCCCTGCTTAATGGAACTGATCACTGCTGTGTGTTAAACATTCAGCCGACAGCCGTATTACAGATGCATCTCCTCGTCGGTCTCTGCGTTCAGCCTCGTCTGTTTAGAACAAAAATGAGGGTAAAATTTAGTTTTAATATAGATTTTGACTGTGACCTATTTTTTTTTTTT
>JAQLOL010000014.1:9601164-9622590 GCA_029783665.1 Naso thynnoides
ACTTTTTTGTTTTTCATTTTAACATTGTCACATTGGAAGCGATAACTTTGGGTGAGATATTGCAAGTGGGTTGAGTAAAGGGATGTGTGTGCCGCGGGCACTGTTCGTTCTGTATTTTTTGCGGGACTATTGGAGCTGGGATTTGACATTGACTCTAGGCAATGTGCATCAGCACCAGATACACAATGGGGGGAACATCAAGAAAAAAAAAAGTAATCTTTGTCAGGTGAAATGAAGGAGAAACTAGGCCTTTGATACAATTGCATTTTTTAATTGCATGGTTTATTATGACAATTTAGGCAAGGCTGCTAAAAATACTACATCCATAATTAAGTGACACGGTGTCATTTAGGTTTAAACTCTTTTTTTTTTTTTTTTTTGCTGCTTTTTCACATAAAGCTGTGTTGCACAATCCACATTTGTGTATATTTGATTTATCACGTAATCCCTTTCTTTCTCATCAAACAGAATTAAGTTGCAAAACGTCAAAACAATTGTCAGGAAATGACTGCGTGTCGCTCGCTGACTTGTCACGGCACACGGGGCTGCGTTCTCATTCCACCAGCGGTTTTTCGCCAGCGCATCACTCTTAAACGCCACCCACTCTGAATCTCTCCCAACTAAATAAATGAGGGGGGAGATAAGCACACATTAAATGTTTAACTGTCTCACATTTGTCATCTGTTTTTCCCCTCTTAATTAAACAGGCGCAGCTTAGCCCCGGCACTCCAAGTGCAGACACACACACACACATGCACACACACACACGCCCAGCCTGTGAGCACTGGAGCATGAGTGCAAACATTGTCCTGCCGATGATTAATTTAGCCGTTAATATTTATTTTACTTAGTCCTGCTAAGTTAGCAGCTCAGTGGAGGGTGAATGTGAGATTTTATGTCCTCGTCTCGCAGGCTGTCTAGTTGCAAATTGAGGAGTAAAATAGTTGTGTTTATTTATTTATTTTTTTGTGTGTGTGTTTTCTTGTTTTTTTCTTTTGTTTTGTTTTGTTTCCTTTTTTTATTTGTCCCGTAATTTTTTAGCTGGCAAAGAGGAGAAGTATTCTGTGGGCCGGTTGTGATTTGAGTCTGCTTCAGTGTATTATAGTGATGCGCTGCATGTTGAAAACATTAACTACTACCTCCACCCAGTGGCACAAAATGAAAAAAAAAGGCAGGTGTGATTGGCAGCACACAGTATTTAATGTAGTGGGAAGACTTGCCTTAAGCAAAGAGGGGGATGTATTCACAACACAATAGTGCTGCTATCTTCCACTCTGCATTGTCTCTCTCATCGCCGACCTTATTACATGCCGTATTTGGCGTGAAGAATCCCCTTCTTATCGACACTGAATTTTTATGCCAATACGCTTAGATGGCCGCCTTATTCTAGTAGTTGTTTTGACATCATATTGCATTTTCTCTGTGCATCACTGTGTGTGTGTGTGTGTGTGTGTGTGTGTGTTGGTTTATTATTTCTTGGAGAATCAGAAAGGAGATCTGTCTGCACCACTGTACACGACTGTGCTCTCAACTTGCTGACTGCTCTGTAAAAACGTGGTGCGATTGAACATTGTGTGGCACCGTCGCTTTGCCGGTTCTCGGGGCATCAGCAGACGTGGAAAAGGGAAAAAGGGAAAAGGGAGAGCTGGAGCCCGGGCCCGGGGTGAGTGGGAGAAGAGAGGAGAGGAGAATTGGGGGTTCCTCTGAAGCCCCCTCTCTAGATCCAAGGAGCAGAGCGGGGATCAAAGTGGCTTGTTTTATGTGGCTGGTGCGAGACTTTGAAGTCCTAGAGTCACCTACAGCACTCACTTCATCAAGTTCACTAGTGTCTTAATAGCAGATCAATAAGTTTCAAAGTCAGAGAGTTAATTTGATACTAGCGCTGATGCGATCACGCTGGGCCACAGAGCCGCCTGCTCTGCTCTCTCTCGTCTCTCTCTTCCCCTTCTCTCCTCCTCACCTAGATTGGACCTGTTTTAGGCTCTCAACATGAATTAAGCGGCGGTGGGATTCTGTGTTCAGTGCCTGTTTTCATAGACAGCCTCGTGTGAACACTTAATCAGTGTCTGTGCTTGTGTCACAACAATTAAAAGATCATTTGTTTAATTAGAATCTAATTAACAGCGCTCCATTGCATCTGTATGAATTTCAAGATCTAAATTTAACATCCAAATTTTTAATGTTTTCATAATAAATTTATGTAAAATATAAATTCTCTCTGAGTTGAGATCTGAGATTTTATTTCTCTGACATTTCGAGCAAGAAATTACTTAATTTTTCTGGCTTAAAATAATTTTTTAAAAGACTCAAATTAATGTCATAAAAATGAAAAATTTAATTTTGATTGGCTCCCTAATTTTATTACATTAATCTTTCTTTACTGCTGATTGAATGAAGTCTAATTCATTAGACGTCTCCGTGTGAGATCTTATAAATTCAAGTCCTGAATTTCAATGAAAATGAAATTATTTGTATAATAATACACATTTAGGTGACGTTTTATCGAAATTCACTAAATGTTCCAAAGTGAAATATTAAGTTTTAAAAGTGAACGGAGCGCTGAGAAGAAATTGCGGCAATGCCGACGGCTTTTGGAGAATCAGGAGAGCGGAGTGCTTTCTTATGCGCGCTATTCATTTCAGAAAAAGGCAGCACCATCTGTATTTGGTTCCGTGACACCAGCGAGGCTGGATCGGCACCTGGAGAACAAAAGGCCAATTTAGTATGTTCATCTAAGGGTTGCTAATGGTATTAGGGAGCCGGCAGGGTGGTCGGCAGGGGCCCGGCGCTCCAAGGTGAGCCCGCAGCTTGACCCCCGCACTCACACAATTCACTCGGCTGCTGGCATTAGTGCCCCACATCTGCCATTTTTTTGTGTGCCCCCCTCTTTGCTCTCCCCTTTATTTTATAGTTATATTCATCAGAAGGGCGCAAATAGAAAATGCATTTTAATTTGACCCAAATAAGATTTTTGCATTGGGCCGTTCCTCTGACCGCGATCACTGAACGGAAAGACACAAGTGGGATAATTGTGCGACAAGCACGGACGCTGCTTTTGGAGCTTGAGCGTGTTGCTCAGAATTTGCAATATGTGAGAAGAGAGTGAAAGGGTTTGTTCTTTAAAATCATGCTGAAGATACAATGATGCTTTGGGTGCAGAGGTTTGAAGAAGATGGCATGTCATCTGCTTAATTTTTCAAGACAGGCACAGGTAGGAAGACTTTTGATTCAGGCAAATTTTTCAGATATTAGAGAGCTTTATATTTATTTAATCATCACCGAAATAATTTAGAGAAGTTAAGAAGGACATCATAATTTGGAAAAGATTTAAAGAATTTGTGCGTTGTGACATATTTGATGGAAGTGTGGAAAATTGTGCAGAGAGCCGTGTTTGACAGAGCCGTGGTTCCCGGTGTGAGGCTGTTTTTGTGGGAAGCGGGTGGCGGAGCAGGGAGAAAGCTCCTGGATGCAGCGGGTGGTGCTGATGGAGGCTGCCTGTGTGGTCCTCAGCGGTCGGCGCTCCGCCGGGCTCTGCCGAGAGCGCTGGAGGTCCAGGGTTTTAATGAATGTTTCATGTTAAATTTAGCACCAGCGTTGTTCGCCGTGCAGCGCTTGTACATCTTATTTCTCTCGACGTTGCATCGAAGGTGAAAAAGCAAATCCAGATCTTCTTAAATAGAAAAAAAAAAATCAAGGGGAATAAATCCGCTCATCAAAAGAAAAAAAAAAGAGGTTCTTTGAATTTAAATTTTATGTCATCTTCAAGATTATTTGTTATTTATGATTTCAGTCCCTTAAAAAAATGGTTAAAATTTTGAGTGAAAATATTTCTATATTCCTCTCCTTTTTTCTTGAGGTTCCTGCTGTTCATGCACCCTGAAATCTTGCTTCATTAAAAGTGTATTAATCTTGTCTCGTCTCATGGGAGGTACCTTAAGATGATGCTGTGTCTTTTTCTTTAAATTGTTGGAGGAAAAAAAAAATCTTCCAGATTTGGTCCCTGTCAGTCAGAAATAATTGTGTGCTTAATCTTGTCCCTGATGGATGACTTGGAGTTCAGCAATGGGCCAGCTCCAATGACAAATACAATATTAATATTCATTAACTGCTTTGACAATGCTAATTTTG
The DNA here is from genome assembly GCA_029783665.1 of Naso thynnoides. Lineage (NCBI taxonomy): Eukaryota > Metazoa > Chordata > Actinopteri > Acanthuriformes > Acanthuridae > Naso > Naso thynnoides. The sequence continues at coordinate 9,605,293 of JAQLOL010000014.1, forward strand.
ATGCAGTAGTAAAGGGCCTTCCAAAGTTAGCGGCCAAAGCATCAGAGCTGAGCAAGGTGGCAAGATAATTTGTGCTGCTTTACTGAGCTGAAGGCTTTTAAAGTCTTAAGCAGGGGAAAAAAAGGCTAGGTACCACAAACAAAATAAAAGAGAAAGGGAAAAAGTTCAGACGCATTGGAAACCAGGACTGTGGAAGTAATACGATCAAGAGACGGCTACAAATATTTGACACCTCCAATGCTGCATCTTTGAGCAAATATTTTTTTTATTTAAACAAAAACCTACAACAAAAAAGGAGCATAACATGGTAAGTCAGCACATTCTCAAATTTTTTTTTTTTTGTTTAATCTTTTTGATCTTTTCAATTATCGCTATTTGAAGATCAATAGTCATTTTTTTCTGCTGTGGTTAAAAGGCTCACAGCGGTGGTATAGTGGATGGTCGGATCACGGCTTTAAGAGTGGGCTTCCTCTCTTCAAGCCACCAGTTGGCCGGGTTGAATTTTCTATTGCCAGCTCTCCCGAAAACCATGCAGGGCTTGTATCCATTTATTGGTATTTTAGGTATTGTTTTAACTGCTGTTGTTGGCTTGTTGTCTGGCAGGTTTGACTTTGGAGTTGGGGTTCCTTTTTCCCCTCTCAGTTGTCTTAAGAGAGTTCAGGCAGGAGAGTTGGAGGTGCAAAAGCTGCACTCTATAGACAGACTCTTTTGGTGATAAATGATTGTTTTTTGTCTTTTGTTGTGGCTGTTTTCACCGTGGCTTCTTACATCAAAAATTGGGGCGACCGACGGGCAGGACTAAGGGGCAACGTGGCTGCAGCACCACACACCCTTTGCCCTGGATCGGGATCTTTTCTCCAGCCTTTTTTTTTTTCTGACGCTTTTTCTGCCCAGCGTTTGTGTTTTTGATTTTGCATTTAATTTAGTGTGACTAGCGGTGAATGGAGCGTGGCTAGTTTTGGGGATTAATGACATGACGAGAGACACCCCGCTGCTTGAGTTTAGCCAAGTTAGAGCAACTCCTATAGACGGCACTCCACTACCTTTATGTCTGCCAAGCCGCTGAATGAAAGCCTCTCTCTTTCTCTCCCTCTTTTTGTTGTTCTTTCAACTTATCAAAGAAAGAGAGATGGACACAAAAGAGCTTATTAGGGGGGATATGAAGATGGGCGAGGGGGAAAGAGGGAGTCCCGGTCAGACGCGGAGAAGAGCAGCACAGCCTGAGTGTGCGTTTGAATGCATGAGGGGGCTGAGAGTGAACAGCCAGCTCTGGCCACCCGCTCGCAGTCCTCTCCGCTCTGGGACCTGACGGGGCTGCCGTCCTAAGTCGCTCCAGCATACCTTGGCTCTCGCCCGGTCCTCCGGCCGCTCTCTTATCGGCTTAACCCATCAGGCGTTAGCGAGGGGCTGCCGTAGATGAGGTGCTGCCCCCCAGTGGATTAGTGGCTGACATGGTGGTGGGAGTCTGCTTGGAGTCTGTGCACTACCACGAGTGCCAGCATGCTTGTTTTAACCAGGAACCGAGCAGCATCCCAAATACAGCTCTTTTAAATGGTAAGACTTTTAAACATTTTAATTACTGCTGTGCCTTTATTCTCTGCTGCTTGTTTGGCTTTAAATATTATGTTTTGACTGGATTTATTCATGGATATTTTTCCGGGCTCCGTTTGGCAATTTATAACACTTATGTTGCTAAGTGACAGATTGACAATTTGGATAATGAAAGGCAGTGTTTGATTGCTTTGTCTTGACAGCCTGACAGGGGTGTATTATTCTCAAACATCAAACTAAATATGATTATTTCTTACTTTACGTTAAAACACAAATATGTTTTATCTTAATGATAAATGCTATTATTTATATTGAAGCAATTTTAAAATTTTATGTATTTTATTAATTAGATTTAAGTAATTTTGATCATGTGTCTTGTACTTTTGTTAACATTAATATATCAGGGTTATATTTTTATAGTTCTTGTCAAACGCCTGTAATTTTTAATCAAATATGATTTTTGTAGAAAATATAATTATAACATAATTATTGAGACTTTATATTAAGAGGAGTTTGTTAATAGTATTTTCTCTCAGCTGTTTCATGCTGCATTGTGCAAATTTATCAGAAGAAATAATGAGTTTGTAAAGGTCACAGGCCGTTCCGTTGGCTTGTTTTGTAAAAGTTTTTCTTCTTCTCCTTTTTTCTCGAATGCACACTTTTGGGTCTCGTGCGAACATCTCAGACAGTGGAGTGGGACAGAGTACTTTTTTCTCTCCCCCCTCTGCTCTCTTGTGTTGTGGCGCTGATGCCATTGTGGCTGGGTGATTGGGAGCTGTCCATCACTTGCTGGTGAACTGGCAGTTTACTTAAGAAAGTGCACGTGGGACAAAAGGAGATGGCAGGAGTGTGGCAGGCCAGCTGAATGGAGGGAGGGCAGGCAATTAGCCACCGCCTTGTCGGGGCTCTTTTACTTGTCAAGCTGGAGCCCCCGCGCTATTGTCCGAGCTGTGTAAAGGACATTCCCAGGGCTTTGTTTTGGCTTTAAGGGCCTCAGGACTGCCTGCTGCAGGCCAGGGGAAGAGCAGAGTCCTAACAGTGACAGAGAGGCCGAACGACTGCAGGAGAAAAGCAAAGAAAAAAGGAACAGCGTGTCAAGAGGAAAGTCTTCTATGCTTCTGTTGCCAGCTTTTAAAATACTGTAATACAGCAAAAAAAAAAATAATAAATTGAACTTACTTTTTAAGACATATTTTTATCATTTTGGCAACATTTCTAGTTTCCCTTGAATTGATTTTTCTTAATTATATCCTCTTCAGTTACCTTTATTGGCGTGAATTAAAAATACATTAAATTTTACTGTGCCTAGGTGGAAATAATTTTTACTATAAATATTTAATTTGTCATGGTCATTAGTCAGGTTCTGGTTGCTAGGGGTTATAAAAGGCTGACAAGTGGAGTTAATTATAGAAAGTGAAAATTAAAATGGTCCTTACATTTATAAATAGTTTATTCTGTCGTCAGAATTTTTTATTTTTCACCATGTAAAGTTAGTATAGAAAAGAGAATGTCTTTTAAAATTTTAAAATTTCGTTTGTATTATTTTACCCTTTTCCTTTATTAAAAATAAGTTTGTATGATTGTACATATTTCTCTATATTAAATGTAAATGTGAAAGCCAATATTTCCTCTCAGCTGTATCAGGAAAACAAATTATTTGAACTCTTTTTGTTTTGGTTTTTTTTTTGGACACATTACTTTAAACATTTTAGAAGCATTTGATGAATATATTGACCTTTGCAAAATAACAAAAGAAATGTTTGATGGAACGCAGCTCGTCTGTGTATGCACGGATGGACAACAGATCTGTTGAATTTCTTTGCGCTTGTTGAAAGAAGTCATGGCCATGTGAGGCTTATCATTTGACTCCAGCATGCAGGAGAATAATGGATTTGAAGGTGAAATAGTTGCAGAGAAGAGAGAATGTGGGGAAAGAGGGCGGTGAGGAGGGACTTGAGGCCTTGTTCACATGAACCTTGAATAGAGACAAAGTTGACGGGGGAGTTAAGAGAAGAATTGCTCTCCGCTCTGAGGTATTTTTAAGAGAAAGGGTGAGAAAAAAATAAAGGAAAGGAGTGCGACGAAAGGTGCCACGTCCATGTCAAAGTGAAGACTTTCTTTCCCACTCTCTTCTTGGTTTGCAACCCCCCCCCCCTCCCCCCGAAAAGTAGGTATGAAGAGGGGACTGTCAGCATCACACAGATAAAGTGACTGTTGGCCACACTTTGCTGAGCCTGCCCTCCCTTTGTGGATGTTGTTGTGTCTTGTTCCTTTTTTTCCCTTCTATCTCTCTCCCTCTCCTGCTCTCTCTCCTCTTTGTCTCCATCTCTCGCATTGCTCGCTTTACCTTGTAGCTTTTCAAGCTGCCAGTTCGTCTCTGGGCATCCTGGAGGCACAGCAGAGCCCACACACATACACACACATACTCTAAGAAACACATACACAGACCCAACGTACAGCAGGGATTTGGGTAATAACTGATTTTTCTGCTGTGTGTGTATGTGTGTGTCTTTGTGAGTATATATATATTTTTTTCTGGAGTATTGGAAGACTGCTGCAGTGCTGAAAAGCAGCTCGCAGTAATTTTTCCTCCTCTGTCTGGCTCTCACTTTTTGTACTTCTTGTCACCACCATCAAACTTTCACTGAGAAAGAAGAGGAGACTGCTGGCCGCTAAGAGCAAGAGCTTCTGTGGTTAGAGTGAGGGATTTTTGGGGGATTTTTTTAAAGGATGGGTGTAGGTGGGTGGGGATGCTTGTGGTGATTGTGTGTGTGTTTCTGTGTGTGTGTGTTCATGGAGAGACTAGGCCTCAGACCCTGAGCCTGCTCTAAACACCTCAAGATATACACACGCTCTAATGTCAAAACCGGGGGGAACAATGGTCAGCCGGCTGCGGCACCAAGTGCTAAGAGAGGGGGGACGATAAACACAGGCGCACACACACCACACATGCCAAGCAACACACTCGTACACAGTGGAGGAAGGAGCCAAGGCAGAACCGCACAAAGAAGGAGGAGAAGTGGAGGAGAGGAGCGGCCAAGAGAAGCGAGAGGGTTTCTCCCCGGCGTAGAGAGGGAAGGAGGATCTGGGGGGGCCAGGTGGAAGGAGGAGGAGGAGGAGGAGAAGACGGGGGCGGGGGTGGGACCGAGGGGGTCATGTACCCGCGGGATGGAGCTTCAGCCGGGCCGGAGGAGACGGGAGCCAAGGCAGGAGTCCTGGGCCCCGGGCTCTCTCTCCTCCAGCAGGTGGGCTGCTGGCACCTCAATCTGAGCAGCTGGGTGAGTAACGCAGCACTGCTCCCCTGCTTCTGCACTGTCTGTGCTTTTTCTTACCACTGACGGCTTTTAGCATTATTCTGACAGGTTGTTGTTGTTGTTGTTGTTGTGGTGCAAGTTGGTAGTATTCTGGCGTGGGGGAGGGAGGGAGCTGGTGTTTGGTTGGAGAGAGTGGTGGTCATCTGATTTTTAAGAGTTCAAAAAATCTTCCTCGTGGAGAGCTGTTAGTGTGTTCATGATAGTGCACACATTGTGTTATATACTGTGAATATATGCATGATAATTACTCAAACCATCTACAGGACTAATGCACCACAGACTATAAGTTTCACACGCTTTAAAAATTACTTTTTAATACTCTTAAATTAAGCCCTAACTAATGAATATTATAAACAGCGCATCTAGACTAATTTAGAAAGTACATTTTCAGAAACAAGATTCTCTCGAGAGGAATATTATTTACTTGACAAAAACATTATTTGATCAAGCTCATGTCTTAACCATGAAATGTAAAATAAGATTTCAATAACCTAACAGATTAACATATTCCTTTGTCAATGTTGCCATCCAATTCAAATTCTTAATTGCCTGGCTTTCAACTGAAATTCTGAGGGGCTGATTGCATTTCAAAAGGCAGAATTCAGTCTGGCTCTTAACACTGTGATACAATATCACCTCTTAGAGAAGCCCCCTTTAACTCAGGTAGGAGAGCTCAAGAGGCTGTTTACATTGAAAAGAAAAAGCTTTAACACACGTGTGTCTTAAGAGGCGATTTGTCTTCACAGAATACAACAGTTCTACCGAATACCACTTCATATTTAAGCTATTTGTGCGCAGTTTTATTTATCTTTGACATATCAGAACATGTCCTTTCTGCAATTCTATTTGATGTGCCGACTATCAAAGATGGGAAGCAAAAATAAATGGTGACGAACGACTTGAGTGCTAGCGAAGAGAGCAGGAGGAAGGGGAGCAAAGGCTCTGGCCCACATAATATTTTTGTTCGGCGCTGTGATCAAGCAGTCGGCATGTCACTGCAGCAAAGTGAATAGATTAACTTTTAAATATAGTGTGGTCTCGGGAGCCCCTTGCCCTCGGAGACGCATCTTCTCTGCAAGAGAAAACTGATCAACACCTCCATATCTGCTTTTTAAATCCTTTTCCTCCCCCCTACAATTCCCAGGTTCTTGATATTGTGGAGCTTCTTTTTCTCTAATGATTAACCAAGAAATATATTATATCTGAAATGTAGCAGGGTTTTTTAATCAGCGTGCTATGCAGGAGAAACGAGGCTCTGATAAGCCTTTAATTTGTCGGAGCATTTTATAATCCATTGCCGCTCATCTCTAAGTATTCCTTTAGATTGTCTGCTTGAATCTCAGATTTGACTGAGAGCTATGAGGGTGAGTGTGTGTACTGTATGCATGTGTGTGTGTGTTTGTGTGATTTGGGGTTTGCTAGGAGATGAAAATCTTGAGCCTAGAGGGGGCACTCTATTCCTCCCATTGGACAAATAGCAATCATGTGTGTAAACACGTTCAACAGAACGACACTGAATGACACCAGATGATTCATTAGACTGGTGGCAGCACAGTTTGTACTTTTTGTTTTTGCTCGAATCAAACAGTGTGCCTATACTCGCACGCACACACACACACACACACACACAAATGACTCTCCTCTGACACTCTCCCCAGCTGCCCGGTGTTGCTGTTGTGTGTTTTCTGTGCGGTGTCACTCCATGTGCCTTGGATGTTGGCCACTTGCGTGCTCTGGGAGAGGCTCAGGGCGCTCTGGCAGCTTTTTCTGCTTGCTTTGGAATTCGGAGGCCTGAGAGGACCCCAATCCATCACGGCACTGTCATCCCCACATCTCTGCGTCGCTCTCTCCTCTCCTCCTGGCCTCCCTTCCCTGCCCCGGCCTCACTACAGCTCATTAGCGCCCCGCAAGCTGTTGTGACAACTCATCATATCATGACATAAAGCAGAGAGACAGAGGCTCCGGCCCCCCCACCCAGCCACCCCCTGGGCCTCGCAAGGTCGCCACCTTCACATTTAGGGCTCAAATTGGCCCTGCGAGGTGCCACCAGGCGGAAATGCAAGGCCAACAGCTTTTTCCTGTCCGGCCTCCACCTCTCTGTCTCCCTCTCTTTGTCTCACTCCATCCTGCTGTCATTTTCTCACCCCCTCTCCCTTCTACTCTCCCTCCCCAGAGGTCTGACTTGAAGCAGCTCATTCATTTGTCCACTTCCAAAAGGCGCTTTTCACACAGTGGTGGAGCAGCATTTCTCAGCAGCTATTATAGGAAATATTTTGCACTTGAGACAGTTATTCTGGTCATGCCAGCACCGCAGCTTGTGAAATACGTTTAACACTTGCAAAGCTGCTTGTTGGAAGTTTTTACTTGTAGTTTGACAACAAAATAGTGGTGTTTGTTAGCCGTCATAGGATAGTACACGTGCAGGTATTGTAGAGAAACAGAAAAAGACACAAAAAAGGAAATAGAAATGCATATAAGCCTCATTGTCTTTGAGCATGTAAGCCTCAGAGCTGGAAATAAAAGAGCAGAATCAAGTAGAATAGAATGGAAAACAATAAATAGAGCCAAGGCGATATCAATAACATGACCAGAGGCGGCAGCTGCTGATTCTGTTTGTGTCTGCTGTACTTAACTGTGCAGCCTGCACTTCACAGTGCTGGCCTTCCTCAGCAGCAGGCGCCGTATGTGTCCTGGATGTGGAAAGAGTCAATGTGCTGCTCATTGATGTTTGCACATGAGTGCGCTCTTAAATTTTTCTGCAGGGTCTTTTGAACGCAAAATCTCTTTTTTGAGGCTCAAGAATCATCACGGTCATCATTACTACAGAGCAGCGTCTCGGTTTGTCTTCTGTTATGTTTTGTTTGTTGTAATGACGGAGGTGGTGGGAAGGATGCAAGTCAGCGGGGGTGTCAGGGCAGGAAATATTTTTTCTTTTTTTTTTTTTTGATGGCTTTTGTGGAGCAGGGAGAGTAAAACCTCCCACGTTGCCTGCTTTTGTTTCTCCGGCGCTCTGTGTGCTCTGTGCGGCTGAAGCACCCAGCAGCCTGCCAGACGAGTCTTGGGCTTGCATTGTCCCACAGTGGCCGCAGGGCAGGTGCTGGGCCTCCTTTCCGCCAGGACCACCGGGTGCTGCCTTGACGTCAGCAGGAGGAAAAGTGGGTGTGCGGTGATCACATGGCATGCATAGAGAGCAGGTGAGCTGATTGAAGGCATCTGACTGCAGGAAGTTTGCATCAGCTAACTGACTATATGCAGACAGTATGCACTGAACACTGTGAGAACGAGTTTGATTGATGGGCACTGGCATTTCTCCCATGTCAGCAGATTTATCTCAAAGGAAAGATCTTTAAAGGCGTGACAATACACCAAACTTACTACTAAAACTTTAGCTTGTGTTATGTTCTTTTTGTTCTAGCCACTGTCTGTAGTGGACTGAACGGTCTGTGGAGGCAGCAGTCAGTCCAGCCTTCGCTCTTTGCCTCACTCTGCGCTTTTTAGCAAAGAAAAAGAGCACACTCTTGGACCACAAGTGACTGTGATGTAAATTGGCTGGCTTCTAGCTCCCTCCGTCTCTCCCTCTCTCTCTCTCTCTCAGTCCCACACACACCCTCTCTAACACCCTCTGTCTAAATGTGGACTCAGTGGATGGGCATTTTGAACTGTATTCTCAATGGCCGAGGCCCCTGGACAAAAGAATTCATTTAAATGGCCACTAAAGCTTTTCAGTGCAGAGAGATGAAGAATTGACAACATTCTTTCACATCATTACCAGAGGGAGGAGCGGGGAGTCGTGAAGGAGGAGGTTAGGAGGTGAGAGATAGGGGGTGGGACAAGAGAAAAAGAGGGAGTAATAGAGAGAGGAAGACAGAGGCCATCTTCAAGCATTCGGCTGCTGTCTCATTTGCATTTGGCAGCTGTCATAACCCCCCATTCTGATTGTTTTTCTACCAGTTTTCTCTGTTTTATCCCTCGTTTTCTAGTTGTAAGGAACAGATCAGGAGCCCCAACGCAATGAGGAGTTCCTTGGTTTATGTTTCTTTTTTAATGAATCCCATTCCACCTACCGCCCCCTCCACCCCCTGACACACAAACACACATACACCCACTCACACACACACACACACACACACACACACACACACACACACACACACACACCCCTCTCTCCTTCTTTCCTCCATAGCCTTTTCAGCTCTGGGCTGTGAATGAGTCCCAGGAGTCTCTCTGCCTCCCTGGAGTTCTGCTGGGGTTCATTAATCTTTCATTGGGACCATGGCAATAGGGAATGCCCCCCACTTCTCCCCACCCTCTACTCCCCCACCACTGCCACTGCAGAATAGAGGTCTGGATGGGCGAGCTTGTACGGACCATGCAGATGGACAGCTTTAACTACCCAGTGAAAATTTAGCACTGAGCTCTGAATGGACTGTTGCTGCTTGACGCTCCTGCAAAAGCCTGATATTAACTTCAGCCAGCGCAGATGATTAGTTTGCAGTGTTAAGTTCTACACACGCTTGTCTAGCCCTGAGCCCACAGCTTTGCATTTGTATTGTCGAGCAACTGAGCATCTCATGCATGTATGCCCCCCTGCCAACATCTAGTCCCATTAATGTTTTTCAAAGTCTGTTAGAAATGTGCCTCAGTGGAGCTTTTTTTTTTCTTGCATGGGTTAAAGTCGCTAATGAGGGTGTGTGGCCTGCAAGAGAGCAGATTGAACACATGCACATAGACAAGCGGCTTGGTGTCTCACTCCTCTTCCCCTGAACATATCATCCATGTTATGATAAGCCTTATTAGTAATGCTTCTTTGACTGCTGAGGGCAGGATAAGGATGTGTGGGTAAAGAGGCGAGAGCAGCCTCTTCCACCAGCCTAATCTACAGCAGGGCTCTAATCTGGTTATCTTGTGGTCGGGGGACTGTGTGTATTAGTGTCTGCCTCGGCCTGGCCTGATGAGAGGGGCTGAGCTCCGGTTAACGCAGGGGCCCACGGCAGCACACCCCTAAAGCTCCACTGTAATCTTTGGGTAATTGAAAAAAGGGGGCCTGCACCACTTAGGAGCACAAAGAGAAGATTACATAGCTAAAACTAATTTGGCAAAAATGCAGAAATGGATTTTCAGCCCCACCTCCTCTCTCCTAACCCTTTTATTACAATACACCCCTTCCCTCCATGAACCGGGCCCTGGGGGAATAGACGAGGGGAGGCTCGAGAGCAGGGAGGGAAGAGAGCGCTGACTGGAGCTACTAATGACTGTGGATTTACACGCGCTGCCTTGATTTTGTGGTTTACAGATGATCGATTACTTCACTGCAACCGTGGTTAAAAAGTGCCTCATCACACATCAGACCCAAATGTGAACTGGCAACCCCCCAAGCCTCTTATATTGTGTTACAGAATTCCAGGGTGACACCGCAGAAGTGTTTTTAATTACAAACCACACTATTTTCACTGTGGCTTGGTGGTTTGGCGCCTCGAGAGTACTCAGAATTTGATAGCTCCTCTCTCTGAGAGCCTTCAGACCAAGTTGTAATTCTGTGGCAAGCGCCTGAAATCCCTAACCCTTTACCCAGATATTAACCCCCTGGTATTTTTTTGTTCCCCCCTTTCTCTGTCTGTCTGCATCTTTCTTCTTTCTGTCAGTCTAATAAGGTTCCAGTGGTACAGCACCCTCACCATGTGCACCCTCTCACACCTCTGATCACCTACAGCAATGAGCACTTCACACCGGGGAACCCCCCACCTCACCTACAGACAGACGTGGATCCCAAAACAGGTAAAGCCTGAAAAATTCTTCCATTGCATGTAAGTTTGTGTGAGGTGCGTGTGGAGAGTTTTGGTCAAGACAGAATTCCAGTAAGCAACATGCTACATGATTCCTGCTAAAAACAGCATTAGAAAACAGCACAGCATGTTTTTAAAGGTGCAAAAACAAAACTTCCAAGCATGTGCTTTCAAAAGAAGTCGGGAAAAGCAGAGAAGCAGCTTTCCTCAGATAAGGCACGTCACCTCTTTGCACTGATGGGTGTGTAAATGTTTTATTATGCCCTGCCACCATGGTTTACATATTCAGGACTGTGTTTGTCTTGATGGCGTCTGTCTGTCTGTAAAAACAGATCAAGATTAAACATGATTCAAATGTCACGTTCACAATACAGGTATTCTGCAAAGTAGACTGTATTTGTTTAAAGAACAACCTCTCTTACTGCTGCGACTGTTTACGAGGTTGTGATAGTTTAAGTGGGACAAAGTCGTAGTCGTCTCAAGTGTTTCTTGTTTACATCAGCTGCTCTCATCTGTTACTGATTGATTTAGCTAGCATGCTAATGAACACGGTTCAGCCTCAGTGGGAAGTGGCTTTAACATCCCGAGAACAACCTGAACAGTGGCTCATAAACCTCTCATTAAACATGGAAGTTCAGCAAACAACCATGACTACTTATGACTGCAACTCTGTTTGTCAAGGCTCAAAACAAGCAGGCCCCTGTAGCTAGAGGTTCTCATATTGAAATACCAGAGAACAATAAACAGAGTTTTGAGGCTGTGTGTTTGAGATGATGTCCTCAACTAAGTTCATGAAAATCCACAAAAGGGAAGGATGTGACCTTAACACTCAGATTTATTGGCTCGATTATCAAACTGTAGTTATGTCTTTCCATCCTGTTGACTGTGCAGATTCAGTGTCCACATTTAGCAGTCATATTCTGCCCACACGTCCCTCTCCTACAAACATTCAGCATGCATTTTTTAGACCATTCCATTTATTTATGTAAGCATCTTTACCCAGCTCTTCATTTCGTAGACTGTCCTTTCAGGTTAATGCATTTTCAGAGCGGTGAATAATTTCATGCTTTTCGTTGATCTCTAGTGGATTCAGTCAATGTTTTAGGTAATAATGTTGCCTTATTATGATGGTCCTTACAAGGGGGAAATAATGCGCCAGCTGCTGTTTAATGTAGTGCTTAATGGGGCTGCGTAATTGGGCTCAGTGTTTAATTAATTAATGAGCTATATTAGGTCTTCAGCGCTGGGTGGCGATGGGGTAATGTTCTATTTAATGAAACTTGCCTTTGTTGTATTCAGAGAAAAGTTTCCGCTTAGGAGCAAACTGCTGGAAAGCACATTTTCCGTCAGTGAGAGAGTCACTTCCTGCTGAACCTGGATCAGATGCACACTTAAGGTGTAACCTGCAACTCCGCCCAGGTTCTGATCTATGAAGACTGATCTGGCTTTTTATTTAGGCGTGTCGGTTCTGGCTAAAACTGGCTAAATCTACAACAGCTCCACAAACAAGCCAGCTGTGCAGAAACGCACATCAGCTAAACTAAAAGTCTCCCTGTTCCTGGTTGACTGAGCACACACACTTCCTTCACTGTGATTTTGCACACCTAGTTTCGCTTGTTTTAAGTTTGTCATGACAGAAAGTTATTTTTACACCCGGCGGTGGATGAGACCTTTTCATGGCGTTTCATTCAGGGCAGTCTGTCGATGCAGTTTCTTTGCCTGTCAGCTGCCACAGAAAGTAAAGGCAGCACTGTAGACGCTGTGATTGCCCCCAACGAGGGTTGTCCTTAAATTGGATATCTTTGTCACTTTTTGTCTGCGGGGGGACAACAAAAAAAAGCTGCTCCTGACTTTGTCTTAAATCTGAGAGCCTGTTGGACGAATGGAGACCAATGAGCCAATACACATTGTCAGTCACTGTTATACTGGAATACTAGGTAATACTGGACCTATAGCAATTGAAGGAGCCGCTAATCTGAGTCAAGCTTGCAGTTTAATTGATGTTGACCTTCACCTCACAGTCTGGAACTGTTTCATATTTCTAATATGAGTTTATTCATATCAGGGCGATGCCAATACCAATATCAGCGAGCATAAAAATTTCAATGTCCGATATATCGGCCAATGTAATATATAAGTAAGCTTAATATCGGCTCAACATTGTGATTGAATACTTTGAGTGAAGAGATGTAATGGAGGCAGGATATCTTACATTTTAACAAACTTTATTCCCACGGACCTCCCTCATCTGAACAAATTATGAAATTACACCATTTTAAATCACTAGTTCAAGCATTTTTTTTACAGCCCTAAACGACAGTTTTGATTATGGTGCATATCATAGAATATGTATACTGATACCAATATATCTGTGATAAGCCAATATCAGCCGATAATTTTAACAAACATAAACATCGATGGGCCCTAGTTTATTCATGTATAACATCAGGTAACATCCACATTCATCCAGGCGGTATGACAGGATAAATCAGCCTGACTTAACCCGCGTCCTTGTATTAGCAGCTCTCTGATCACAGACAAGGCTTTAATTACTTTGTTGTGTTTTGTTAACTTCTAAACTTCAGTCATTTTATATCATTAGAGCTGAATCAGTAGACAAATGTGACAAGAATCGTGTTGGTGTTCTCTCCTCACCTCTCTCCCCTCTGCCTCTTCCAACACATTGTGCCGCTGCCGCCGCCGCCGCCTCAAAGGCCTTTGATCAGGAAGTGTGATTTAGCACTGTGTACATGCGAGCAACAAGCCCTCTTCCTCCTCCTCTTCCTCCCATCTGCACTCCTGTGATGTCTGCCCCATTCAGATGTGAAACTCTCAACAAAGAATAAATTCAGCACTGACAAAGATTTGGTTCTCTCTCTCTCTTTCTCTCTGTCATCATCGGGTCTGTCCACCTCCTCTCTCCTCCTGTCATCTTCTTTCTTCCACAGGAATTCCAAGGCCTCCACATCCTCCAGATATATCTCCTTATTACCCACTGTCACCTGGCACTGTTGGCCAGATCCCCCATCCGCTAGGATGGTTAGTACCACAGTAAGCAAATCCTTTTTTTTTATTCCTCTTGCTACTGTATTCTCTTATGAGTTGTGTGAAAAGGCTAGCAACGCCCACATATTGTTATGTTTAATGAGCATATACTTTATGTCAAGCCAAACCATCAAAGAGAAAAACGATAAAAGCAGACATTACCTTGCATGTGTGTACACTGTGCCGCACGATGTTGGTATTTATGTACACAAAGTCAGTTCTTGAAGCTGTCTCTGTCTCGTCCTCTCTGTATTTGAGTCCTCTACAGCTTAAACTCCATCCCCTAACTTTCCGACACACTCGCTCCTGGACCCCAGCAGCCCATGGCAGCCTCCTCAGGCCCTCACCAGCCTCAACTTGATACTTTGTGGCAAATACTATTTTGCATGTCTCTGTATGGTCCAATTAGAGTAATGAACCGTGATTGCCCGTATTTTACCCACAATTCCACACGGGGGCTCTCCCTTGGTAACTCTTGTCAACACTTGTTAATATGACAAAAGGCTACAAATTAAGCTCTGTTAATTTAATGTTTTCTCACCGCAATCTAAATACCGAGAGAGGCCCCGAGCGCAGCCATGGCGCCCTTTGATTTGCTGCACTTTATTTTGGTATAAATTTACATTCATTATTGTTTGTCTTTGAATGTGTAGACCTCAATTAGCGTGATGGCTCCATTAAAGAGACCCGCGCTTCGTCTTTAATTATCACAACAAAACACCTAGTTCCAGCTTGGGGAGGAACAGGGCCCCACTCTGTCGACACCGAGCGAAGGGTTATGAAATTTAATTAGCCATCGCTATCAAGATTTGTGGCATTCAAATTGTTCAGAGTTTTCCTCCCTTTGATCTGCGCTCTGCAATCCCCCAGATTTTTGTCCTGATCAAATGAGAATAAAGAGGCCCACAGTAGGGAGAGGAGAGAGACAGGAGGGCTTTACCTTCTCCTCTTCCATCAACCCTGTTCCTTTACCTCTTCGCCTTTCTTCTTTTCTTCCCCCTTCCCAGGCAAGGTCAACCTGTTTATCCAATCACAACAGGGGGTTTTAGACACCCCTACCCAACTGCGCTCACTGTCAACGCATCCATGTCAAGGTGAGTTGAGCCCTAGGAGCTAAACACACACACACACACACACGTGCGCACACTCATACATCCAGTTGTGTGTTTGTGTTGGCTGTGAGGGCATTGCGCAAGCAACACACACATGCACACTTGCACGCAGAGACAGTGAGCAGCAACTTCTCCCTTAAGGAGAGCTCGCACTCCCCATCTCTGTGTTCAAACAGCCAATTCTCCAGTGTGGGACTCCAGCTAGCATGCTCAAATATTAATTATATTTATCATTTTCTAATGAGGCCCCTGAAGAACATTTACCCCCACTGCATGTCAGGCAGATCTGAAGTGAGCCGGGGCATGTCCTTGCTGTGAGTTTGAGCAGCCAGACAGATAAACAAACACAGCAACACTTTGAAGGGGACCAGATGATGTAAGCCGGGGCCTGACACTTGGCTCGCGCTTTGGTCCAGCCCATTAGGGTCCAGCTCAAGTGCTGCTGTGGACATTAGTGCATCCGTGGGGAGTATGTGTATTTGTTGCCATCTTGTATACATGTGTGCATGTTTGTCAGTTGGTGTTAAACTACTTAGTGTTCCCTTGAGGGACGCGTGTCCTCTACATTTGTGGAAAGTGAAAAGAATTAATTTTGGACGACTATACGCTGGTGATTTGTGGGTTTGGAGGAGCCAAAAAAGCAACACCACAGAAAACAAACTCCTCTCCGTCTTCCCCTCCTCCTCCTCCTCCTCCTCCTCCTCCTCCTCCTCCCCTCTGTACGCCCTTGCAGCATGGGGACTTTGGACAGGGTTGGTTTAGAGTCTAGGGATGAAGCCAAGCTTTAGTTTAATTACAGCCTGATTGGAAAAGCAGCTCCTGAGGGCGGCGTGTTTAGACCTCTGTGACATTGATGGATCATGTAGATGCAGGGAGGGAGGAGTCGCGAGGGGAAATGACTTATTTTTTTTAAGCATAGCCCTGAAAATAACTGAAAGCTCACCAGACAGTTCAACTCAGTTTTTGCAGCTGCTGTTAAGTTTTTCTTTCAGTGGCTCAAATCTTAACACTCCTTTGCATCAAAATTCTGTAGCAGAGAGTCTGGATTAGAGTCAGATTTGCCCCCATCCCTTCTCTTCCAGACCAAGCCTATGGTGCAAAGGGTCAGACATTGGGCCTGTCCAGACATCGGCATCTGGCAGCAGCACCCAGCCAACCTGGGCTTTAAGTGACTGCTAATTTGGTCCCTCAATGACGGCCTCTACATTGTGATTATCTTATTTCCAGTGCAGTTAATTGAATACAGTGGCTGGGGTGTGGGGGGGAGACTGGCCATGGGGAAGAGCTAATGCCCTGTGATGAGGCCCCTAATTGAATTAGTATAACTGAATAGATGGAGAGCTCTGGATGCTCTCTGGAGAATGGGAGGGTTAGCACCCACCCTTCTCCCCCCCAAAAAAACCTCCTTATTCCCTCCTTTAAAAAAAAACAAAACCCCTAAATTCTGACTTCTGATGGGAAAATGAAAAGAATCAATTTGCAGACAAAATCAAACAAAAATCTGTCGAATTGTGTCAGCAAAATGGCAGAAGCACTTCACAGATCGCCTTCAGCCAGTTGGTTTTGTTCAAAGAACACACCAGACTACCGTGGTGGCTCAAAAGATTTGTATGTAGCAGGCTGAGTCAAGGAAATCGACGAGAGAAGACATCCTGGCCTTGTAGTGTTGTCGGGAGCCGGTTCTTTGCAGGGACATGCTGCGTCAGGATCGGTCCCCTGTGCCACAGCCCAGGCTGAATTAGGATGCAGGGAATGAGTCTGGTACCTGGTAGTCTTGCAACGAGCACCTTGCACCAAGGTCCTGTTAAAAATGCATTCTTTAAGAATGGGAGGAAGAAGAACCGTGGAGAGTATAGAGACAGTGGAGCAAATGAAAGACATTATTTTGATAATGGGGTTGGAGCCCGTGCAGGTCCCCTATATTGCGAATGTGCACGTATGAATGTATGTGTGACAGGTGGGAGGATGTGAAAGCCCCTTTGCCCCTTATACTTAAGCCTGCCCTTTGATATGTTCCCACATCATCCCGCTCCCAAGGAAAAGAGAGGGAGAAGCGCACTGGCCGGATCATTATACATTAAACAGGCACGGGGGCTACTGCTTCGCATTGGCAATTAAATGGCACTGGCTGACACTAGGCTTGCTGCACCAGTGACCCCCCCTCCACCCCAACACCGCCAGCCATTCTTACCTTTCAGATTGAGATGTAGGAGCCCCGGGGTTGGGGTGGGTGGATGGGTGGGGGTCTTCGCTGCGTCTCCCCTCTCTGTGTTGGTTAAATTGGTCCAAGGCGCTGCTTGCTGCTGATGAGCCCAGATGATGATGATGATGATGATGATGATGCCCCTGTGCTTCAAAGGGATGGCCGTCATGTTTAAACCATAACCTGGGCCATGCAGTGGCAGCAGGAGGAGGGTAGGGTAGGATAGGGAGGAAGGGAGGGAGAGGAAGAGAAGGCGCGTGAAGGTGGTGAGGGGACAGGGAGGAGTAGAG
>JAQLOL010000014.1:9639584-9653485 GCA_029783665.1 Naso thynnoides
ACAATTGTCCTCTAACCTTGAAGAACAAATGATGCACATGAAAGGGGGTTATTTTGAGAGATTTTTGAGAGAGTCTCTTTTATCTTAGAAATAAATAGGGGCAACCACACAAGGGAAATTTTGGTACAATTTGGTGCGCATTGCTTTTCCTAAAGGACTATCCTGCGGTGTGCCGGTAACAAGGCCATCTTTAATCAGAGAGATTTTGGATCCATTAAGGCCATATTGTGTGTATTGCACTACAATAGATTCTGAAAAGAGGGACAATGAAAGCAGCGATCAAGTACACAAAGGAGAGGAGTAAGCAACAGGGAGAGCAGGGCTGTTCCATCAGAGGAACATTTCATCAATTCAGACCAGAACACGGAGAGCCTCTTTCAGGCCCGCAGCAGCTAATCGGGAGAACTGAGAAGTTTCCCAGTGGGCTGGGCCAATATTTGGGACGCAAATATCGGACCGACCAGTGCCACTATCCGTTAAACACTGCTAGAGCTATCAGTTGGAAGATCCAAACACTTGAGGGGGGGCCCACTGTCTGTTATGCCCTTATCCCATTGCCTCATACAAGAGAGTGACCATGCCCCCCCCACCAAATGGTTGATCCCGGGCCAGATCTGTTTCATCCGATTTTACATCGATGAAGGTAAGAAACAAAATATGGATAGAGACGGAAAAAAAGTGGGGTTTGATAAAGCCAGAATGGAGAATGAAAAAAAAATTGGAAGGTAATGCGGCATTGTTATGGTCCACCTGTAAGACACGCTGTCGTCTGTTGTAGTCTGTGAGCAGCTTGCCGGTGAAGAAGAGGCAGCACTATCTGTGGGTTCGACAGCAGACATCTTAAGGACCATAACAGGTGCGACCATTGAATGGCTTCATTCCATTAAGTGTCACAGCGAGCCAGGTTAATGGGTGAGCATGCACAGTACCAGAGCTCTGGAACTAGCTCACATAAATTGAAGCAGCCATCATTAATGTCATCAGTTTCACCTGTGCTTTTCCTGCTGTGACAACTCAAAATGTCCATCATGAAACCCATCAGATTATTAGGTGAGCTTGTTCCAGAGCTCTGGTGCTGTGCATGCTCACTCATCAATCCGTTTTGTTGTGACACTTAATGGAATGAAGCCATTCGTTGGTCATACTTGTGTTGGTCCTCAAGATGTTTGCTGTAAAACCCATGGATGCAAAATTATTGTATGCATGAAGAAGTTACTTAACACAGAATATATTTTCCTGACTTTACAGTTCAGCTTTAAGGAGCTTTTAAGTATCTTTCAGTGCAATGTTTTGGTTTTCTTTCCCACCATTTTCTTGCGTTGGTTCACTCTCAACCCTCAGTGGAAAAAATCTCTAAAAACATACTGTACACTTCCTGAACCAGACACAGACCAACAAAGTTTGTGACTAGCAGCTCTTGAGCCTAATTATTCCCTCGGGAGTTGGTGGAGACCAAAGCAGAGCTAATAGAAGAGTGAATATACGACTTTCATTCATCAGGTTGCCAGAGACATGACTCTGAATGAATGCTAAGGTTGCTCTGCATCTGTTGGTTGTTTAAAGAAGCAGTTGGTGCTAATGCGTAAGGTATATTAACTTTATGATGTGATAATATGTCGATGTGTTCACAGGTTGTTTCTGCTGGCCCCAAGTGGTCAGAAAATCCATTTATGCAGGTTTAATTGACCCCTTTTGGCAGCCAATATTACCAGCTCATCACAGCTATATGGGCATGCAGAGGAATTAAGCTCAGAAAGCCAAAAATTTCTAAAGTCTATTACCAATCGTAACCATCAATATTATGCAGAAAAACAGTTTATTCTCCACTCTAAGAACATACAAACCTTACTCATCAAACTTCTTAAGTTTTACTAACAGCCTGCTCTTTGTTAAATGCATTTATTGTCAGGAATCCTGATCTGAATTCCAGCTAAATTGTTCTAAATGTGAAGCTTTAGTAATTATAGAGCAGAAATAACTTGAAAGCAAGTGTAAGGCCAAGACCAAGATGGAGAGCCACAGAGAAGTGCAGCACATGTACAGGTGTTATGTGTATGTGCTGCTGTCTGCATGTAGGCTTGTGTGTCACCTTCCTAGCACAAGTGCCCTAGTCCCTAATGATGGCGGTGTGCAGCGAGCTAACTACCCTCACAGTGGAGCGAGCCCCCAGGCTAGTGCCACATCTCTCCATCAAGGCCTGCCTTCATCCCGCTTTACACTGGGCCTTTTCCAAAGACACACACATACACACATTCACAGAGCCAATGACAAATAATTCATATTATGGCCTGCCTGAAAGTTTGCCACACTACCTCATTAAGCAGCCCATTGTAACTGGCTGACATTCTTTCAGCACAATAACACTCCTTGGTCGGGTTGTTTTTGAAGTGACATCTCACCAGAGGGAAACAGAAATAAATAAAGAAATAAAAAAAAAAAACCCAGTTGTGCTATGTTGTTTTTCACCTTCGGAACTCTCATGGTGATGCAACTTTAGCTGCCAGATATCAATAATGGATCCCTGTTGTTTCTCGATATGAATCATAGCTGTTAATGAAGACGCTACGGCTCAATCCAACCCTACATATTGAGTTTGATCCTTCACTTAGGGCTGCATTGATTTTTCCTCTTAGCCACACAGTCCAGTGCACCGCTTCAGACACACCAATGAAAATTAGTCTGTTTGATTTAAACCACAAAATTTACAATGGGCAAAGAGAGAAGAAGGCTCATAAGAAGGGAGGAAGAGGAGTGCATTGGGGGAAAGGGGGTGCCTGGCTTGATGAGGGGGTAAACAAACGTGCTACTTTGATGAGCTCTGTGTTTGCGCTTACAACAGCAAATGGCAGAGTGGCAACAGTGTGGGTGTTTTTTCTTTTTCTGAGTGGCAATCAGTCAGTTCAGAGACGTTGAGCTCCTGGCGAGCCTACGAGGCATGTGGCTAGGTGCTCTCTGTCCTGGGGGCGAGACGGGGAGAGCTCTGACTTAGCTCTGACTTTTCCGGGGCATCAAGCGAGGCATGGGAGAGGAAGAAGAAACTTTCTCAGCAAAGTGAAAGAGGAGGGGGATCATCCAAGGGAGGCAGACTTGAAGTTAAAGCACTGACGAGCGCTTCAATCTTCGCTTCAGTTTCGACAAGTGCGCCAAACATGGGTTTTGCATAAACACACAGCACTTCAGAGGCAGACGTGGAGATAGAGATGAAGTTCTTCCAATAACAAAAGGGAAAATGAGAGGAAGATGGAAGGCAAAACCCCCAAACATGAGGAAAGATGGAAGACAACCCCTGCTAAGTTGGATTCTGTGGCTGTCTTCCATCTCCCTCAGCAGATAGCAGGAATGATAGCAGAGCTTGTTCCAGTCTCCTTATAATGAAGTCCAGATGCATCAAGTCAGCTCTGCTACTCATCATCACAGGCTGCGACCTTGGGAAAACTACCTCAGCTGTGGGCCCACTCTCAAATTTGCAGAAAACTGCAGACACACAGCAACCACGCTCACTGCTGTGGGATTAGGAGTAGAAAATTCCAGAGTAACGTCTTTCCCAAATGCCAAACGGCTGCATTTCTCTCCTCTGCTAATACTGAGTGGCTCCAGCCCTCCTTGTCTCCCTTGTCCTTTCTCCTCTTTCTGTACGAGAGGCGATGCTATTGAGCTGACCCTGACATATCCAGTGTAACAACACAGAGGCCACTGTCAATGTGGAAGATTTGTTCCACTTTGTCTACTCAGCTCAATGAACAATCGACTGTTTTTTGTGAGAGGCTGACACCGAGAGGCCAAGGGGATACGTGGTGAACATTAAAAAGACAGAAATGCATGAGATTCACCTGTATGCACCCATGTGGCTTCACTGACATTGATACTGAGCGTGTAAAAGCAGCATCATGATACAACAATGTGGAGTAAATAGGTAAAACTAAATTAAAATCTCTTTATAATATAAGCAGGAAATGAAAATGTGCTGCAGTTGTGTCCTCCAAGGCCCAGAATGGCTTCATAGAGAACCACTTGCCACTGAATTGGAGGAGAGAAAAAGACCACGAAGAGAAATGCAAATGCGATGAGGTCAGACTTGGATGCAAAACATCACTGTAATCAATTAAAAGTGGTTGCAGTTTTCCTAATTTTAGCTGAAACAGGAAACGTTGAGCAGTTCTTGAAAATAAAACCTCAAATCCTGCTCCACATTTCCTGCAAGGTGCTGAATATAGGAGGTCGCCAATTAGTATTTCTAAGTCTTTGTGAGATTCAACAGTCTCAATCGCTTTGCTTGAGTATATACTTAACAAGTTGGTTTCATCCCAAGGCTGACAATGGGAGCAGATTGTGTTTTTGTTCTGCATATTACTTCTTATTACCTCCTTTAGTGATGGGAGATTAGAAAGCACAAGACACGCTGATGTGGCTGAGAATAGCAGGTAGAAAACATTTCACCGATTTTTCAACTCCTCAGTCAAGTGCAATGTATCACAACTTCAGTGGCGCGTGCTCACTGTATGAAACAAAAGTGGTGCAAAAGTGGGACGGCAAGTCTCATCGAGTAGACACAATTACAGTGTTGAGGATATGCTGTGAGCATCGGATGTGAGACAAGAGAGCCATTTTAAAGGAGATTAGTGCTGACACCTCCCTGTGTCTCAGCATGCAGTGATCACACTGCGGCAGCAACTGTGTGTGGGAGGCCCTTTTGTCACTTGTACCATTCAAAGTGGGAGAGGGGAAAACAAGAGATGGGATGACACCCAGCCGCCTCCGATAGATCAAAACCAAACTAATAAGCCAGGATGCTCAAATTAACAATGAGGCCTCTTGTTTAACTCAGCTGCTTGACTTCCTTCAGCTGAGGCACATCAACTACACAGGCATATTTAAATCCATATGAGGAGGAGATTTTGGAAATAATGACTGCACTCAGCGTCACTGGGAAAAAGAATTTGGGTGAAAAGACGAGGACAAAAATCTATTTTCTGTCAACATACCATAAAATCCAGAGATGTGCGTGGCTCACGATCCTAACAAAAAACTATAATAGTCAACAACTGATGACAAAAGGAGTTTACTGCAGTCGAGCTGAGGTGGGGGCGTATTAAAAGGCCAGCCATCCACTTAGTGGACCTTGGCGTAAAGCGCATAAGGCCCTTTACAATGATAATCCATCTCCATTGTTCCCCTGAAGAGGCTTGTTGAAAATTAATTTGGGCTGGTCAACAGTCAATAACATGCTCCCCTGAGACACACAGTTTAACCCCCATACAGCCGAGTGTATAAGAGCACACCCACACACACACACACACACACTCAAATTCACATTCCATTCAGTTGCCTTTCAATAGTGAGAGCGAAGCATTATTGACCAGTTTCTGAGCTTAATGTGCCTACGTTTCACCCTGCAGGCAATCCACCCTCACCTCCTCCACCTGCTTTCATCGTGTTGTCATGTTATCATGTTTTTTATTCATGTTGCACAGTTAGATGAGGATGTTTCGGTGACAGGAAGCAGTGACAAGGACCACGCAGGGAAGGTTATCATAGAGCAGAACAACCAGATGCTTTGAATATGGATTATTCTATCTCATGAGATTGATCCACACAAATAAAAAGGTTTTTTTTTATATAACTTCTTCTTTATCTTCTTCTTCTTTTTCCTTTAAGTTTCTTCACTTTTAGGAAAACGTTTTAAGAGTGCCAGGCTTATTGTCAAAATTAGTTTATTATGGTGAAGATTCTCAGTTATCCAGGTCATGGAATATCTACTTGCTATACGAGAGGCAACTGGCAACTAGATGTAATTTTATGATATTAAAAACAATCTATTCCTGATAGTGATATGTGCAAATGTATGAAAAATTACACCTAAAATCACATTAATGCATTAAATCAGACAAATCTCTCACACATGCAAACAAAATATTATTTGATTTGCAAACAAACCTGCAACCATTAATTTGGATAACTGAGCTTAATTAAATGGTAACACAAAATGATCATATCACGAGAAATAGTCTACTCCAACTAGTTATAGGCTATATAGGTAACATTTCCGCGTAGGCAAACAAATTTTTCTAAAAATACATCAATTGAGTTTTTAGAAAGGTGCTGAATAAAAGTAATGCTTTTTCCTACAAATAATTTTAATGACTGTGAATTAATTACTTAAGAGATTTTGCCAGGTCCAAAATAATTATTTGTTTACTTCTGCCTTAGCCAGGCAAAGGCTTGGGTGCCATTGGTATGATGACTTTAGTACCAAGTGATATCTCTGTGTCCTCAGTGATCAAGATTTTCTGTGGTGATGGTTTGAAGTAGTCTGTAGGACCTTTAAAGCTGAGGTAGGCAGCTTACTTTTGGTGTAATCAGGGGAAAATTCCATAACAACCTTTCAGCCTATTGTAATTCAGGGGGTTTGAAAGAACACTAGACTTCTGCACCTCTCCATGGCTCTGTATTCAGACCATGATAGGACCTTTTGGCCAAATTTGGGCAATTTCAGAGAATGCATGTTCCTATTGGCTGCTCTAAACCTCTTAGCGACAGGTAATGACAAAATGTGCCAATTGGCTGTTGAAACAAGTGACATGCCTCACATTCTAAAACTAGCCTCTGGCGACCTGTCAAGCTAGGTCGCAGGTGACACCATCAACCGGCTTGAGTCGAGCTGAGACGGACCACTTTAAACCGCTGAAACTTTCCCTGCAACTGTTTCCTCTCGTTGTGAATCTTAAGTGTAAACTGGCCTAAAAAGAGAGAGCGGCAACACTCCAAATAAAACGCAAACAGAGTAAAAAGGGGAGAAGGGAGGGTGCGGGGGAGTTGCTTCCGAACAAGTCTCATGTCACAGCTAGCTTGATTTCTAGATGTCGCCTATTGCAGCTTTGTATGTGTCAAAGGTACACGTTTAAAGTCTATGCTCCAGACTTCAACAGTGGATGTATTTCTTACGCAGACTTAGGGTGTATGGTGTTGAACAAAAATTCATGATATTGTTTTACCAAGCTGTACTACAGAGCACTATAGGATATGGTACTACAGGCTGTTGTGGTAATTTAACGGTGCAGCTTAAGTCACAAACCACTTGCCTGGCACAGACTGCTATGGAAATTCTAGGGGTCAAAAACCAACTGTCCCTCCAGACGATCTATGAGCAATCTGTTATGAGACAAGCAAAGAAAACAGTGACCGACCCGACTAACACTCTTCACCCAGAGTTCCAGCTCTTACCTTCGGGAAAAAGATTCAGGGTGCCCATGCGCAGGCTGAACCATAATAAACATTAATTCCCATTTATCCATTAACCCCCTCAACACCAATATGTAATGTATAAGTTGACCATTAGGAATGTGTCATGTTACAACTGTGCAATATGTTTACGGGTGTAGTGGAATATGTCGCTATTGTCAGTGGGTGGGTATGTGCGTGCATGAAAATTTTGGTGTCTAAGAGCAAGTGTTGTCGTGATGTTTTTCTTTTTACTTTGTGGAACTGCAGGATGAACTGAGACCAGAACAAATTTCCCTACAAGGACAATAAAGCATATTTTATATTATCTAAGATATTATATATTACATGTACCTTTTCATACTTGTCATTAACTTAAACTGGATGAAAGATAAACTGACAACATTTATAAAGACATAAAAAGTCTAAACATGTAACTCTTATTCTGATCTATTGTGAAATATTAAACATCCTATGAAGCTTATCTTTATAGTGCATCATAAAACATTATGAACATATATAACACATTATGAACACACTTACAATGCATATATGTGGTTATAGTCATGGTTACCCACAACCTTCCTTATAACTATGATTATACAGAACTATAGGTGCATTATAATGCATCATAAGTATGTTCATAATACATTATAGACATATTTTAGGTAAAGTGTTACCGAGATATTATTTTCTTGCATAAAACACAACCTCAGAATAAGGGGAGAGGTAAAAATTGTGCACTAACCTTAGAAACTTTTAACCTGACTCATTATGCTGCTGTATATTCATCTGAAATCACACAAAATACCTGAATGCTGCTGTCAGCTTTACATTTCGCCATTCATTGTACACAGTGTCTGACTTTACACTTCTCCTGATAAATAGTGCACCAGGTACGTTTCAGAGTAGTCAGCTATTTCCAACGCTCAACACTCAAGTTCAGTGTTTGCAGACACAGACACATTGCATGAGGCAACTCTGCAAAGGAAAAACATAATAGCTTGTACTGTCCAGTGTGTGTATTTGTTCCTGCATAAAGCAGACATCCCTGAGGGTCAC
Source organism: Naso thynnoides (assembly GCA_029783665.1). Taxonomy (NCBI): domain Eukaryota; kingdom Metazoa; phylum Chordata; class Actinopteri; order Acanthuriformes; family Acanthuridae; genus Naso; species Naso thynnoides. The sequence continues at coordinate 9,647,865 of JAQLOL010000014.1, forward strand.
CCTATAAAGAAAGCATCTCTGTCTTGTGACAGACTGAGGCAACAGTCGGCAAAAGTGTTGCAATTCCCTTAGACAAATTTTGGGACACTTATACCAGGACATTTTCTCCAACTATCACTGTATCTTTGCAAAGGCTGGAAACATTTCCAAGCAACAAAACTCTGAACTCTCTTGTTAAATAAAAGAGCCGATTAAGCTTCAATTTATATGGATGATAACATAATTAGAGTTGAACTAAATGTGATAAAGCTTTGGTGGAAAATGAGACAGGGAAAAATATCCTGTTGTGGAGAAGCTTTTTGGATTGAATTTCCATTACATCTCATTTACTCACAGCTGGGCACTGACATGCAGTAACATAAGAAATCAAAAGAATGATTGACAGGGTACTTCCACACAATAATCCTTTCTTATCTTACCTTGTCCAAACAATTAAAACCGAACTGAAACAGACATTGGTGAATACCTTTTCAAAGTGTAAGCACTTGTTTTTCACCTTAGCATCTCGACATTGTGGAAGTAAATAAAGGCTTTTTCTCTACTCGCAGCCAATGCAGTGCCCAGGATCTATCGATAACAAAACTGCGCTTCTCCAACTCTCACCTCCTCTGAGAGGAAAACTACAAGCCCCTGAACGTTTGACGCTGCTGAGATGTGTATAGAGGAGCACACATGAGCCATTTTGTCAGAGCAAGTGGAGAGGGTTTGGCTGTGAGTGAAGACACCAGAGGAGAAGCGTCTGTATTAAAGTTGAGAAAGAGTGAGAGAGAAAAGAGAGAATGGGGCTCAACCCCCCCACATCAAAGCCTTCCCCTCCAGCGGTGTCTTGTGATATTTATTTATTGAGATGATTTTGCCAGAAACCCAGTGGCCTGGCTGTGCCCCCCCACCCTTTGATATGTTGCTTGGTTCTTAGCTGGCTGTCCTCAGAGAAAGAGGGGTCGGGGGGTCAGCCAAAGAGACCCCCAGAGGAAAAAACACGGCTCACAGAGTACACCTAGAAACACCACACACCGTACAGTACACACACACGCACACACAAACAGCATGCCAGATGATGCATGAGGAGAGCAGGGGGGTGGTGGTGAGTGGGTGGGGGGGGGTTCAGGCATTGATTATTATTAAAGGGCCAATGATTTGTTTCCTCCAACGTTTGGAGGAACACGGCTCACATCTAAATGAATATCAGATTAACACCTTGAAGTCATTACAGCGCACTCTTGATTGTCATGTTCAGTTCAGGCTCCACAACAAGCTAATGCTCATGAAAAACAAGAAAAAAAACCAAAACAACGCTGAATAGCAATGAATGTTTTTTCATGTATGTGTCGAGTGCACAAAGAACAGAGAAACAGCCTCAGGGTTAATTTCTCTCATTAAAATGGCCGAATGCAGAACAGGTTGCCACCTTGTAATGAGACATCCACACACAAACACACACTCAACCACGCAAGTCAAAAGATCACTTGTACATCACTGACAGTACAGCGGTCTAGCAGGGCCTCGTGTAACCAGATGAAGCTTCCTCGATGGTCACGTGGTCATCAGGAAGCTAAGATTAGCTGCAGTGCAGAGCCAAGACGGACAGTCCCAGTCCAGCAGGACCAGGTGGAAGACATTTGTTAGCACCATGTCATTGGCAGTGTAAAATAGACTGAAGATGGACCCGTGTTGGCATGTTTATAGGCAAAATTATTTCCATGGAGGAAGCTCTGTGAATTCTTTAAAGCATCAGCTGGCCATGACATGGAATGAGGACTTAAACAGCAGTTTTAGTGCTGTCACACGAGGTGTTAATTTGTATCATCTCTGGCTTTTTTTTTTTTTTTTACAATCTATGAGAATGTGGCTAGTATTGATTTCTATGAATGTTTGAATATGTGCATCCATTTTTTGAGAAAACCAATTTGTGAGTGAGGACATTTTTGAAAGCGTTCGGGTGAAGGCATTTTGATGTGATGGTTAAATGCAAAATATGCAGTACTTGTTGATAAATATCTGTAAACAACACTTAAACTTAGCCTCTCTTCCCTGGCTCAAACAAACTGATAGAGCGGTCACGGTTAAGCAACCTAGAGGGTGAAAAAAGAGAGAAGTGTGGCCTTATAGAGACCAAAACTTTGAAAAAATAAAACTCTATTGTCTGATTGTTTCTAAAGCACAGATAAAAACAAACAAAACTCTGAAAAACCCTGCAGGAAGGTGCCTTCATCCTCTCTTCAATGTATGTGTGAGTAACTTTAGCTCATGACAGAAAGATGAGACAACCTGATTGCTGTTTTTAGAGTCCAGTCCTCCCGCACACAGACACTACCACACACTCTTGTCGGGTCAAAAGTGATGATGAAGAGGGGCAATTTTTTGGCTTTAAAGTTAGTTCTGCCCAAGAGCTAGCAAGCTAATGTTAGCTGTAGCGTGAGACTCGGGAAGCAAATCTGCTGCAGCCCTTTGTGCTGGCTCGCGCTTTATTTCATTTGTTGTCGCTCCCTCTTTTAAGTCCTGTTTGAACTGATATGAAACGGTTGCCGGGAAAGTTGCAGTGAAGTAAACTGGTCCGTCCCAGCTTGAGCTCGAGCCAAATGATAGTGTGACTTGCAGACACTGTTGTTGACAGAGGTGAGTCAGAGTGCGGTGAACTAATCAGCTTGTACCACGTTCGCTTGTCACAAAGAGGCACAGCATAGACGGATGAATTAGGACAGAGAGTACAGACAGCGTCACTGATTTTCCGTTTTTCCACAAAACCCTCGCTCCCATGGCAAAGTAAATATGGTAAAATCAGGGCTTATTGGAGACCAATTTTGCAGCAAATGGTGTCACTTTTCAGCCACCATTACACTGTTTAATCAGGTTATACATCATAACAACAAAGTTGAGCCAAAAAAGTCCTCTAGTTTCACTTTAAGAATAAAAGACAAAATGCATGTATTTTATGAAAACAATTATGTCCCTTAAAGCAACAGCTCAGCACAAAAGTATGTTTTGTATATCAACTACTCTCTTTTAGGGGTCTTGAACGGAAGATTTTTTTCCTTCCAGCATTCCTCCACGATAACCAGTGATTCACAGAATGTGAGTCACTCACTTTTGCTGGCTGCCTATAGGAGTACACTCTGAAAAAAAAAAAAAAAAAAATCAAAACTGTCCAAAAAGTCCATGTCACGTGATCTGGTGTATTGGATTTAGTAGCTTTCTAGCCAAAATAAAAGTGTTTTGAAGTGCTGAGCCCACGACACAACATGATAAAGAAGAATTGCATTACACCCCATGAGGCTGTTGAGTTCTGGATTGATGTTTTTGGACAGTTTTGATGTTTTTAAGAGTGTACCTGTGTAGGTTGCCTGCCAAAGTGATGGCTAGCATTTTTGGAATCATGTGTTTACCATGGAGGAACACTGGTAAACGCATGATCTGGATCTGGAATGAAAAAATTTATTCTTCAATTCAAGACTTGTGAGGGTAAGTAACTGATATGCAGTGCAGAGCATCATTTTAAATTATATCTTTAAACCTATCCACATGCCTATGCCCAGCCCAGTACTCTAAATGTACTGAGTACTCATGGAAAATGTAGTAATGATGACGGAGTACTCATTTGACTTGTGTCTTAGCTGGTTTGATACTACTGAAATTATTTTCTTGCCTCTGAGGCCAATGCAATCTCGAGTTTTGGAGGAAAGGAATGCATGCAAAGTTAAGGGTATGGTCAACAACACAGTACAAAACCTGAGGCCAAAAATGACATTGGAATCCATGCATAGTGATGTTTTTTTTATCATTTATTTTGGCAGCCACTGACTCTGAGTAAGCGAGGAGGGTGTGTGTCAATGGGCCCCCGTGTCAACGCCGTCCACAGAGGATTCACAAAGTTGGGGGGAGCTGCTCCTTACTTCACTGCAGGTTGTAATTTCAGCCGCCGGGGAGGGCAAGCTCATCGTTTTTGCGTGACAGATCTCCAACATAATGCATTGTCAAATAATTCTTAATATGGCGAGTTTGACATGATGGCCCCGTTCTCAATATTCAGATTTGCTCTGGCTCATAAACTCAGCCGCCGCTGCGTGCCATTGGCCCATCAATCAAGACATCTCCATCCAGACTCCACGCCTCCTCCTCCTTTCGACTCTTCTTCACCTGTCAGCCCATTTGAATAGGCCTATGAGGTGGCGCTTGGATGGCTTCCACAAAATAAGCCTCTGGGAAAACATGGCCTGGCAAAGCTGTTTACACATGTAGGAATTTTGATTGAGGAATATGCAGAGCTCTCCCGTGCCAACGGATGTGACAACCCCTCTCACCACAGTCAGAGGTCTTCTTCAGATTTATTTACATATTATTCGGTACATCTCATCATCTTCTGAAAAACGTCAAGGCTTTTATAAATCAATTTGAATATTTGCCTCTAATGTTGACACTCACTGTTTGAACAGGATTTTTACAAAATTCCTTGGCAAACAAGGTGGCTGGAAATGAAAGGCCTGACAATGTTTTTTTTGAGTTTGATGACGAGAACAAACGCTGACAGAAAAAATCAAGGACTGACAGTCACTGCCCATCTTTCTTAGTCGCCCCTTCAATAAGTCTCCATTTAGATAGCCCCTATAATTAAACTTGTGTAAACAATAATCCATCTGAGAGGCAGAAAGGCCATTTAACACAGAGTGATTGTCTGCGCATGAGGGTAAACAAACAGAGAGCTACTGGATCTGTCATGGCTTGGACCCCTCTAGATAAAGATGGATGGGGGAGTGGAAAGAAAGGAGGGGGCCAGGGGACCGGGACAGGCAGTAAAGAGCCGCGTCAACTGCTCTCCCTCCTCATGCATTAAATTCAAAGAAGGCTGGTGTACAAAACTCCCACTGATCAATTGTAAGCAAAAGGCAGTGGGGGAAAGGAGGGAGGGGTGGGGGTGAGTGAGGCTCCGGTTTGGCATACGTGATCAGCACATCGGGCCAAATGATGTCATCCATCAGGATGGACACTGCAATTTGCCATCTATTTCCTCATCAATCAAACTTGAGCGTCCTTACAAGGGGGTGGGATATGTGTTTATGTGTGTTTTTATGTGTGTGTGTGTGTGTGTGTGTGCGTCTTCTAGAGACAGAGTGGCACCAGCAATATGCAGACCTCACCTGAAGGGCATTAAGTGGCATCAACAGTGGAGCAATCTGCTCCGCCACTCTTTTATCATGACTGAGATTTACAATTAGTTTCATTTGAATTAAACATTATGGATATAAAACTGACTTTTTTCTGCAAATTCAAAGTTTTTGTCCAAATAAAACTCTGATATGACATATACTTTTTGCTTAAATCCCTCGGCTGTATTATATAATTTAAACATTGCACGACCAAGACTTTGGGGTTTTATCCTTTTTTCTTTCAAAATAGCCTATATGGATGCCGCCATCTCTCCAGCTGTTCTGCTATCAGTAACTTCAGAGCTGCTGGCCTATTTGAACTCAATGTGCCTTTGGCTCTCGAATATACTATATCTCACACAAGATCCTCTAAATGACCACTAGATGTTATCCCTGCTACATTCACCAAAAAGCCCCCCTAATACATTTAGTCGTAATTTTTTTTTTTAACATCTGTTATCTACCACTTACCCTCTGGCA
>JAQLOL010000014.1:9656608-9679052 GCA_029783665.1 Naso thynnoides
TGCACATTAAAAAGGAAAATAAGTCTCATTTGCTCCTCTGCTGCCTAAACTTGTGAATAATCTGTGCCCAAGGTTTTGTAATTTCCAAAAGTTCAATTCTATCACGTGTAGCTAGAGCGAGTTAAGGAAAAAACTGTGGCTTTGATCCATTTTTTGTAAGGAGCTTTGCTGATTTTAGCAGTGAAGGTCAAAATACTAGAAAAATAATGTAGCACTGAATCAGAAGTCATTTTAGTGCTGTGAGGTTTGTTTTTTAGAATGACATCAATAAATGTAGATTTAGCTAGATTTTTCAGGTTTGTTGTGGTTGCTTTAGACTTCAGCTGAGGTAAGTTTAGTTCAAAGACTTGTCCAGTTTGCAACTGAACTCAACTCCAGGCTATAGTCAAAATGGGCAAAGAGACAGAGTGTTGGTGAGCTGATGTGGGACAAATTAAGCTGTTTTGCTGACACCTAGTAAACAGTTAGCAGCTAGCTGTCGCTCTAAGCAGCCACTCCTCCAATTATGCATGACTTCAAGCCTTAATAAAACTTGTTGTCATGAATGAGAAAATTATACAATGAATAGTTTTTTATTTCACGCAGCAAACATGTTTATTTGTATTGAGAAGTTGGGCATTTTTGTATTGGTGTCTCAGGGGATTAACTCATATCTGGAGCCAGCCCTTAAAGTCTCGTCAGTACAGTTCGGTTTGGCACAGTAAAATAGGCCTTCCCTTCGGAAAAGCACTCCTAGGTCTGGCTTGCGATTCCACTGCTGATTGCACCCTTACTTGGTGGAAAGAAATTTATATATATTATTATTATATATATGTATTTTATAAAGTATTTGAAGATTTAATTATTACTAAAGTGTGGATCATCATGCAAGAAAGGCAAAGGCAAATGAATTATGGTTGAAATAAAGAAATTTCACTACCACATGTGTACGATATGTATGTGTGACAAATAAATCCTCTTAAAATGTCCTCAGGTTGTCATATTAAAATTTAAGGTGGGCTGATTAATTCATGGCCCGACCTGTGCATTGAACAACATGTAAGAAAAGATTCCACCTTAAAAGATGCATCTGAGAGGCACAGTGAATAAAGTGATCTTTTTTCCACCGGTAACATTAAACTCACAGCAAAGAATCAACGTGGAGACATTAAGGCCAGCATTTAATCCCAGCACAGATCATCAGTTCATTGGTTAACTCTCTCCCCGGGGTGACATTGTGAGGAGGGGCTGCAGAGAGCAGACTGGCAGGTCTCACCCGCGAGCTGCAGCTTCTCGCAAGTCTGAAAAACTTTGTGACAGATGTATGAACAAGCGTTTATTTGGATTAAACTAACTGCATATTTTAAATCTACATGGTAACATTCTCACCTAAAAAAATTTAGAAAACTGAAGTGATATATTAACAGTTCCACAACAACATTTAAAAACAGCTTTTTGTCTGCTTGCAGCCAACTGACTGTAGTGTGTGAAGCTCCTCCCTCAAGCAGACCCTTTGGGACCGCTTGGTATACCAACGAAAGGGAGACCAAAATAGGTACACTTTTGACAGTGGAAACACAAAAAATGCGTACTGTACCTTAACAAACCGAACTGTACTACTCAGTGCAAACGGGGCCCAAGTGGCCATTTAAGAACAATGGTTTTTGTCTCTTACACATTGGCTTTTTTAGCCCAGGAGGTTGTTGCTTGGTTTGTTCACAATGGTCAGGGTAAAAATTCAGTATAAAGTGGTGATAAAGTCTGTGCTTTGCTTTCTTTACTTGATCATAATGGGCTTGGAGTCAAGTCAAAATCATCATGTGAGCTACTGGATGTAACAAACTACAAAGTTCACTGCTTTTACCTTCACTTCTTTTTGACTGTTGTATTATTTCATTTTTATCTTAACAAATAACATAAAATGCATTGTGGCGTGTGGACTATACGGGCCGGTGTGTCTTAAACCCAGACATGCTCAGTGTTGGAGAACAACAGACGTGATACAAAACAGAAGGACAGAGGGCCGAGCGTTCCATAAAAGAATAAATATGCAAAAAGAACAAAAAGTAGATGCACTGTACAAAACACACACACACACACACACACACACACACACCCCAGACTCTCTTTCTCACTAGCTCTCTTTTTCACTCTCTTTGTCATCCAGTTTCAGTGCTAGCGAGAGAGCTGGCATCCACTAGGGCTGGGAGATGTTCTAAGACCTCGTCTTACTTTGTGCCAGCTCTGCTATACCCTTGTGGGTGTGCGTTTAAGTTTCCCCATCTGCTTCTGTTCACATTATCTAGCTCCAGGGCAGGCACCTTGTCTAAAATACACACATGCACACACATGCATTCATGCACATGCGCGTGCACACACACACACACACTCTTGAGTTTTATCTTCGTGCTGATGACGCAGTTTTACAGTTGTGTGAAGCCCACACACACAGCATAGCGGGGTGTTTTTTTTATCTTTACCTTCCTTTTCTTTCTCGACAGAACAGGCGAAATCAAGAGGAAGTGCTGGCCTCTGGAGAGCGGAGGCCGCTAACTTCCTCTGAGCGTTGTGATCACTGGCTGCTCATCCCTGGAGGTTAAATCAGCGGTGAAGCTCAGAGGACTTAAGGGAGCAAACATCACTGGCGGTTCTGCTGTGAAAGAGAGGCCAAATTTGCATCAGAGTTATCCTTTTTTTTTCTTTTTTTTAAATATCTCAATCAAATAAATTCTCAGGATGGAGTTAAGACTTTCGAGGAATGGGCAAACAAAAAAAACAAAAAAAAGCTACAAAGCTTCAGATTCTTAAAAAACACTGATTATGTTTCAAGGAAATAAAGGAAATTGGTAATATATGAGGATAGTGTAAATGCCCAAAGTGATTTGCCTGGCACACTTTAAATTAAACCGAACACATAAGCTAGGAAGGGTTACAATAAGAAAGGAAGCTCTAAAGAGGCTTGCCAATGTCTTTTTTTCCCCCTCAGAGCCATGTGTGGCTCTGCTTTCTCTTTTTCAGCTGTGACCGGTGCCATAAAAAGCTGATTGAGCTGTCTGCTCAAGGGGTCAGAGGTCAAACCCATCCTGTCAGAAGCAGCCCGGTGGTGAGCCACAGGGAGGGGTGAGGGGGCTGTGACCTGTTGATTGTCCGAGGTATGATGGACTGGGAGGGGAGGGAGGTGGGCAGGGGGAAAGCTGCAGTGTGTGGCTCACATAAACTATGAAGAGAATCAGTGGTGACAAGAGGGGACTCGGGGTGGCTGGACAATTCTGTCACCACCTGACACTCTTTTCTAAAACTAGGGGGAGGAAAAGAGGAAGCTGAAAAGGAAAAGGAGAGAGGAAAAATATGTCCAGCAGGGTGCCGTTCTTCTAAGAATATTTTAGTTCAAAGACTTAGTCAGACATCATTCAGAGCTATTTGAAAATACATCAGTGAAAGTTAAAAATAAAAGCAGCGTGAGGCACCTGGCACAATCACACAGCTATTATGTAACAAGCTTAAATTTATGAAATGCTCGGGTCATCTCTGGAAGCATTGTCTCAATAAATTTATTCATGCAAGCTATTTTCAACCTCAAGGGCAAAGTCCAACAGGCCTGTGAGCACAGCAGACTGTCAGTGATGTCACCCTCTTTTCTGCGTGTCTGTGCAGAAACTGAGAGACTCTGACAGCCATGCAGAGCCATCAAACAAACGATTATTTCCCATTTAAAAAGAGGAGCCTTCACATGCGTAGTTTTCATGTTTCCGTCAGTTCTCTGGAAAACCTCGTCTGGGCCCCCATGTTTCACGGCCGATGAGATGATGCATGTGTGCGTGTCTGCCTGCCTCCCCTCTCCCTTATTGCTTTATGTTTGCTTATCTGTTTGCCTTTACTTATTCATATCTGCGTTTTGGGCGCTCCTTTCTTGCCTCTTGATATTTGTCAATATGGGCTTGACCTCAACGGGCCAAGTATCTCCTCTGAAGTGGAAGCTGGCGATAGCCTTGAAAACAGACCTTTAAATTAAACGAGGGAGAACACAGATTGTTGTATAATTCATCTGGACCCCCCGCTGAGAATCCTCTGTGCAGTCGTGTTACTGTCTAGATTAGAATTTCCTTTTGTTGCTGCCTGTTTGTGTAATACACAATGTGGATCCTGCCAGGGCCCAGTAAATTACCTCTTTAAACATTCATTTGCCTTAACCAAGAGGAAGGGGGAGAGGGAGCGGAGGGGAGAAAGGAAAAAACCTCTTGATTTCACATACAATGAATAAGTTAATAAAAAGATTTTTCCCTCTCCTGCGCATGCTTTTTTCCCCTCTCTCTCCACACTTGAAATCATCCTTACCAAATCAAAAAGTAAGAGAGAAAGAGGAAGGGAGGTAGGAAGAAAGGGGGAGAACTAGAGTGAGACAGAGAATGTCTGCGTATGCAGAAGTACAACAACAACAAGAAAGAGGAGAGGAGTGAAGCCGATTGGAGAGGAGAGAGGAAGCAAGAGAGAGAGAGAGAAAGAGCCACATGAGCTCTTGGAATGATGTGCCTCATAGTCCCCGCTTGCGTATCCCAAAATACCTGGTGCTGGAAATGTGAAAGCCAGGCGCACGACGGACGCCATTCCCCAGAGAGGCTCCGCTGGTATCATTAGCGAGGGAAACGGCGGGCTCAAGTGGCGTACAAACTTCAGCAAAACGTCAAGCGAGAGAAATGTGCAGGCATTGCGCCTCTTTTTTCCTCCCCTCTTTCCCCCCTTTTTCTCACTCTCCTTCTCTCTTTTTTCTTTTCTTTGTGTTGTGTTTCAGATGCGACGCCACTCTCTACCAAATTAATATTTCTCAAAATAAAAGCCAGGACAACTTTAAACTAGCGAGTGAAGAAAGGGGAGGGAGAAGAAAAGAGAGACGGGGTAGAGAGAGGGAGAATTTGGTTCAGTTTGCGTGCCTCCTGTGAAGTGGAGCCTCTGTCTTCCTCCTCACCTCGTTTTGAGGTCTGTGGTTTTGTCTTCTCTCCGTTGTGGAGTCAGCTCCATCGAACTGATGAGGTCGTCACAACTGCTTATGACTGCCAAATGAGGGACCACAGTAGCATCCGTGCTAGCACAGGGCCATTTACATACAGTTTGTATCACAAGCAAAAATCCTCCTGGACCTGGGCAAAGTGCTGTCACGTCACTGGACTGTTCTGCTGCTTTTAGAACAAAAGCACAAAAACAGCAGCCTTGCTACAATCACTTACTCTTGGTTGCTTATGCTGTGTGCTCAGTTACAGCCCTCCACTTAAGGCACAAACTTGGGCATATTTCTATTTAATGGTGAGAAATAAAAGTGCTCTCCTGTCATGTGAAATGTTTACTCATACCAACACATTCAGAACAGTTGAGTCACTTACAATTGCCTCTTAAATGAGATCCTGGTGGCTCGCTTCTCACTGAGCCGTTAGGATGGCACGGCTACAGTCCACAACTGTAATCAAGAGGGACAGCGAGCGCCCTTTGACGATTGGCTGGTGAGAGGAGCCAAATATGTCTTTTCTACGTGGTGCAGTCTGTCGCAGACGTAATTACAAGTTAGATCTAAATAAACAAACAGCTGCTGCCTGACCGCCCCTTCAGGAGCTGTTTGGTGGAGATGTATGCTTGCTTTTGCTGCAGCGTTCACGCACAATCGCAGAGGAGTGCACACACAGGCATGTTCTATATAGAGTGCACTGCACACACAGCACAGCAAACTAAACCTGTTATCACGCAAGACCTCACATGCACTGCATACTTCCTAATGACAACTCTAGTAAGAGGATAAACATACATAACGCATACATTCAATCACACAACGTGTAATTTTAGCCGTGACAGGCCTGCAGACGTGAAGGAGAGGATTTTTCTGTAAAATGAAAAAGAAGGAGGCAAAAATACGGAGAAACTGTTGCGCGAACTAACAATTAGTCCTTTTTTTTTAATTGGTGCATTTCAAAGTGAATCAGTGGGCCACTGAGGCTAACCAAAAGTACCGAGTGGTGCTAAACTTGGAGTACGTAGGGCCATATTTCACCACGGCTATTTTAGAAAAGTGGTACAGAGAGGGATATATAGAGTCAGGAGAGGAAGAGAGCGAACTGTTCTGTGTGATACATACAGAATTCAACGACCTGCAACCACAACAAAACATATTTGTGGCATGCCGCTACAAAACCAGACAGCATAGGAAACATCTGCCTCCCTCCAGGGAAAATTACAGGTGGTGGACAATTTAATCTGTGTACTGTGTACTTGAATGCTTTTGTGGCCAGGAGATGACATAGAGTTAGATGCTCATTGACAGCTGCCATTGTTTACATTGGCCCAATTCTTAAACAGCTGGAATCCAAAGTAATGAGTTAAGTCAACATTCTCCTAAACAATGTCTTCTCCATCTGATCTGGTCTGAGACATAAGATGAAGAAAGCACATTTCTTCTTCGTATTCCGCAAAAATGGACTCCTTGTTTTGTGAAAAATTGATGCTAATATTTGAGAGAAAACTAATAAGCTAGTCTGACTTTCATGTTTGCAAAATTTTATGTAAAAGTTCTTCTTGTTGGGGAAAATTATTTTGTTCACTGTGAGATTTTGGTAATTTTTTTTGCTTACCTACAAGTTACAAATCAGTTTGAATTTGTAGGGTAAAATTAGTAAAGAAATGAGAATTAAATATAGAGTTTATTTAATAAAACCAAACCGTGCAGCTATAGATAACTTAGCTAACTTCCTGTTAATCACACCAGCGAATCAGACTTAACCAACAGTCTGCTGCGTGTCATGTTCACTTAGCATATTTTAAAAGTAGAGCAAACAGTGACGGAAATCAAATGACCTAAGCTATTGTCAAAAGCATGCAGCTAGGCTAACTGCACCTAGCAGTGAAGCTAACTTGTGGCTGTCTGACCAATCACAGCTGCAGCCCAGTTGGGCCAGATGCTTTCCGGTAGAAGTTCTTGGAAACTGTCTTTAGGGAAACGCAGAAACTGCAGATGTGAATTCTTTACACTGCGCGTCATCTGAAACATACAGTTAAAGTATTTTTGTGACATATTGTGAGTCCTTGGATAATTGGCTAATAGGCAGGAACTGGCAAAGTGGGCAGTTGGTGTGATTATGTCAATATAACAGGATTCGATCACAATTTGAACACATTGAGGCTTTTAGAGATTCATGTATAACCCTTTGTTTTCAAGAAAAAATGTGTGAGGATCTGAAGAGAGCAACTAGCACCAACATGATGCATGCAAGATATGTATTTATTTGTGTCAAACTACTGTTTTCTCCCCTGACATTTTTGATCTGTGTTCAGGCTATCAGCACCCTGATAATAGCTTCATTAAAAAATAGAAAATAGGTTAGTAAAGAATGTCCAAAAACTACCAACAAGTGATGGAAAAATGGCTTTTTTTAGGGAAATCAATTAGCCATAAATACAAGCAGTAACATTACTACTCTTATAGGCAAACAAATGTCAGAATATTTAAGTAAGCAAATAAGTTTCCAATCAACAACAAATATTCTGTAATACTTTAGAGTATGACACTGATCAGGCAAACAGCAAAATGAATGCTGTGACTCCATAGAGCGTTGTGTGCAAAGTTCAAAGGTTGCTCCCTTTTTTCAAACTGTGCTACATTGTCCCCTGCAGAAAAATTAGCCATTGATAGCAGCTCCAGAGCAGCTAATGTGCTGATAACACATTACATTTGAAGGTTTCAGTGCTTTGAAACACGGGAGGGATGAGGTGTGGGAATCCAATCCATTAGATAAAGCCAACAGTAATAGGTATCCCATATCAAAGGGATATAGTTTAAACTGCAGGGGCTTTGGATGCGCTCATTTCTATTTATTGTTTTAAGTGGAGCTTTATGCACAGGAGGTGATATCAACACACTAACAAAACCCTTTCAACACCATTGGGCTTTGCGTGACATCAAATGTGTCTATTAACCAACCTCTTGACAAGCCAAGGTGATTCATCTCTACTCTGCTGCATGCGTGCACGTCTGTGTGTGTGGATGTTTTCATTCCAGGTAGTAAAAGTGATTTAAATGAGGTCTAACAATAAACCAAACTGAACATGAACTATTTTAAATGCACAATATGTATTTTCTGCCTCTAGAGGTCTAAATCTAAATCGTAGTTTGATGATGTTGTGAAGTAGTAATGTATCACAGGCTAAAAAAGGTCTCTCTGACTGATTCAGATGGAATGTTCGTGGACAATTCAATGTATTAAGTTTTTTAAAGTTTACTAAAGCCAAACAGTACAGTACAATGTGATACGGTAAAGTGCTCTTTGGAACGATAAACCCTAGATATGGCTTGCATTTCCACCACCAACTATACAGTTACTTGTTAGGCAGGATATTTGCCAGATGGCAACAGCCGCAACAGCTCTGTAAGTATTGTGACGCCATAGCAGTGCAACAAACTGTAGCCCCCCAATAAATCCCACAAAGACAAATAATGCGACAGTTCCTTTAAAAAACAAAAACAGTCCTGATTTTTCATTCTTTGATGAGGAGATATTTAAACATGGTGGGTAATGTGTTGGTCCTGCACACACCCTGTTAAATGAAAGTGACGATTCTGACTGCAGTGTGTCTAGCTTAGCTCTTTAAATCATGGGGACTACAGATGTAAACTAGACTTTTGGCATATTTACAGAAATGTCCATCAATATGCATTGTCCCTGTAGACTCAAAAGTAAAAAATAAAAATTGATGGATCAGTACCTTAACGGAACAGTTACAGAAAAACAGGACAGTCATTTTGGCACCATCCACAACTTTTGACAATCAAAACACAAATAATTACATGCTCTCCCACACTAAGCTATACTGCTTGGTGGAAATGCAGCATAAAGTTTGACTTGTGTTACCCCTGAATTTAGTGACATGACAAAATTCTGAGCTTGAACATTGTTGGAAATATTTCGAATACTGTAAGAACAAAACATGATAAATAAATAATAAAGATTAAACAGTTTTTACATTTTAAGGTGAAAATGTTACCTATTGTAAGTTTATGCACTCCCTAAAACAGATTTCCAAAATGACTTTTTTCCTTCAAACTGCCACCAAAATTCTAATTTTCTTGGTCAAGCAGTGCAGAATAAAATCAGGATCAACAATAAAAAATGAAATCTGGACACAAATTCCTAAAACAGAAAAGCTCATTTCTTTCTTGGTACTGGATTTCCACAATAAACTAGGTGCCAGTCACTTTGTGTATCACACGCTGACAACCACCCAAGAATTCCTGAAGCCTGGCGGCTAAACCCAACACCATCCTGAAAAACAAGGAGAGGCCTCAGAATCAAAGTCCCCCTTCAGCTCAATCACTCTGGCTGCCTCTCCCAAACACTAATAATCACTTTCCTCCCTTTCCTTTTTTCTCCCTTGTGTGAAACATCACATTGCCTTTGATTGGGCTGTTTAAATTATTAGTACACCACCTCGGCAGAGACGGCTGGCAGTGGCGCCGAGGAGAAGGGGAGCGTGAGCCTCCCGCTGAGAGCGCCTAGATGCACGGTGTAGAGACAAGGCTCGGACCCCCTGTCACATCACAAGAAGATGGCGTCCAATAAACACTCACAATGGCCACATCTCTTCTGAACGCTTTGTCTCGCTTACCTACATGCCTTCACTTAGTGTTTGTTCCCTGGAGGCTTGTTTTATGAAGGGGAAATGGAGGGAGGGTTGTCCTGATTTGGAAAATGTCACCTTAATGCTGTTTTGTTTTGTTGTATGGCTAGTGGTGTGATGCAAATCTGGGCAAAAGTAAGGTGTTGCATCTCCAAACTAAGAATAGCATAAGATTTAATACCTGTCCTCAAAATAGTCAGAGCAGGCCAAAAAAGAGAGAAGCAGTTTGAAGCTACTCCAATGTTTCCGTCCCTTCTTTACATGATCAGACACAGACCAAAGAACATGGGGACATTTTTCAAGGGGCTGATTCTACCCAGAATCCTTGCGTCAAACATTCACTGGCATGTTAAGTAACAGCACCTTCCTGCAATACGCTGTTGTAGAAAAAAATGCAGCCTTGATCCTCGACTGAGTGTGAAAGGACGTCTCAAAGGTGAGTTTTGTGGCGACTGTTGGTCGTCCTTTGCCCCAAAAGAGGACAGATTTTAGAAATTGCAGACAACTTGAACAAGCAAAAATATGGCATCAATGCCTAAGCCAGAATTTTTTTAATTTAATGTCACTTTGAGCACGTAACTTCGGTCTCTCTGGAGAGAGACACTTTGATGTGACACTCATTCCCAAGTTAATTTGTCTTCAGTCACAAGTGCTCAGGGCATCCAGTGTGCAATCAGTACAAAGACAAAGACACACCACAGAAAAAAATGTTTTCTGAATAATGTTCCCGCTTTGATACGCATGCTGATCGGTGCCCACACCTAAAGGCTACACCGAGTTGGGATCCATAAAGACAATGCATCAGTCGCAGTCTGTTATTATGCAATATCTGCACGCTCATCAATCAATTTCTTTACTTTGCTCTCACTCCTGGACGTAGTTACACAGACAAAATGTTCTGATAAATGACTGCGGAATAAAGTTACAGAAGCGCTATGTAAAAGGGAACAGACTGCGTTTTGTCAGAGAATCAGCTGTCAAAGAAAGAATAAAATCTAAAAGGCCATTCATCAGTTTTTGTTTGTAGTGGATATGTGAACAGCTATTTTTCTTAGTGAGTGCAGACAATTTTTAAACAAATTCCACAGTAAAACATCTGAATCAGAACAAGTCACAATTTAGGTTACATCTGAGTAAATGTACTTTTAAAACAGAAAATCTACAGCATTATTACAGCATACTATGCAGTATGTAATTACTCATATTCATCAAAATATTTAGAAATTTAAAGATGAAAGCAACAGAGAACTTCAACATAAAATCTCCAGATAGAAACAGTTTGTTCTTCCATTTCATAATTATTTGATCAGTTTAAACTTTTATCCTTACCCTGCAAGCCACAGTTCTTTGTGTCTACAGTTGCATGTATTTAGGCTTTCACCTTAAAGCTCTGAATTATAAAAGCATCCCACTTAATCTACATTATGTATAGGAATGTGATTAAATGTTGTAAATGCTTTTACCTCTGCTTTTTATTATCTCAGTTTAACTTGACTCTGCTCGCACTTTAGTTCATTATTGCACTCATTTAACACAAAAGTCCCTTCTGGGATGAATAAAGGACTCTCATATTAATGCACTCGCATGAGCACAGTTGCAGGAATGTGATCATGAAGTGTATCTGCATACTTGATTGTAAGTCTAACAAAAATTTCCAGGGCTGTTGGTGTAGTTTTTTTGTAGTTGGTTTAAACACACACAGGCAAAAAGCATCCTCTCGGCCGTCTTTGGTGAGTGAGGGAGCCGTTTAAAAAGAGCTGCCTGTTCCTTGTGCTCTTCTGCCACCCGGTGGCCACTGTGGAGAACAGAGAAAAAACTCCAAAGAGGTTTTGCCTGGAGAGGTTGATCAGTCCTCATCCTGCATCAAAATACCATGATTGCATCTTAGGAGATTCTTTGCCATCAGCCTGGAAGGCAAAAAATAAATCTCTCTCAACTCTCTCTACTTCACATCCTTCTGCCATGCCTTCTCTTTATGTCTTTGTCAGTGGCGTGACAGCTGATACCTCTTTAATGACTAAGACAATTAACTTTCCTGCGGGTGCAAAATAAGAAATAAGGGGGTTGCAGGTGGGTGGGATGGGACTGTTAAAGACAGAAAAGGAAGCTATGTCTGTTTACCCACGTCATCATTAAAGTGACGGCCAACACCAGCCCAACGGGCTCATCTGCATAATTGAATAGAGTTAAGAGTTGCACCAAAGCCTGTGGTTTCTGGCTGTGTGTGGACTCTGGAGACTCGGTTTCTTCCTCTTGGTACAAACGTCATCATTAGACCTCCTTAGCCCAACGCATAACAAAGAGTTAGCTCATTACTGACAAAAATATCTTTGCTAAAGTCCCCCTCGCTTTCCCCGATTCTCTTCTAATCTCTTTTGGCACAAATGACTTCAATTTCATGATGATAACACAGGGGAGAGAAAAAAGAAACGTGCACAGAGGAACTGGAAGAGAAGAGAAACAGCTTCGGTGACATGGCCACACTGTGTACAGAGATAGGCATGCCAAAATACAGAGAGAATAAAAAGAAATGAAAGAGCTTTCTTCCTGGCAATATTCCTGCCAACATCTGTCACAGGCAATGCTTGGTGTGTGAAGGTGTCTGCGTGCTGTACAGTTTGTGCCATCCGCGTGTTTTGGCTGTGTACTCGCTTCCGAATGTTAAGGAATACATATTCATGTTGTGTGAGTGCGTGTACATTTGTGTACAGATCCAGCGACTGTGTGTGTGCTTATGCGACTCCATTTGAATGTCTGCGGGAGGATGCATTCACACACGTGAGTACTTGTGTTTTTATATGTACATCCAAAGCCTCCTCGGCTCATTTCCTGCACATTTTTATGAGTGCGCGTGAAAGAGTGCAGTCTCATATGCGGGTGTGTGCAAGGCCAAGCCAAGTGTTTTTATGCATACATCCAAAGCTTCCTCATTCACCCCACATTTGAAGGTGCGTGTAGGGTTTGCACGAGTCGTCGTGCATGTGTGTGTGTGTGTGTGTGTGTGTGTGTGTGTGTACTCCAGCATGCCATTAAGATGAGCAATGACAGCTGTAGCCTCTTCACCCTGCAGCCCTCCTTTCTGCCTCTAGATATTTGCCTCCTGCTTGTCATAGAGAAGCTTGGCCTCTCACCACTATCATATATCAAACTGCTGAATAGAGGTGGAGAGAGTGCAGAAATATTTTACTCAAGTACAATCACTGCAACTTCAGTAAGTCCCCCTTTTCTGACGGTGTCTCAAAGACGACTTCAGTGAGAGCTGAATGAAATGGTAGAAAAGTGCTTTCAGAGTGAATCATAGGGACGTGAAGGCCCTCAGAAAAAAAGGTTGTGTTACTCTCAAAATATCCTCTTAAGCTCAATAACAAGAGATAAAATAACTAGTTAATTTATACCTCTGGTCTTGAGTATATCTCATAGATGCTGAATAAGAGGGAAGTGAGGTGTGTTAGGCGGATGCTTCCTCTAAGGTACGTGCCCAAAGGAAAGTTGAAGCCACTAGTGGATCAGGAGGGGACACTTTGCCTCCTTTTTTTGAGGCAAACTTTCATGAGAAATTTGAGCAAAGGAAAAGTAGGCAAATGAGTGTAATCTGGGGAGAGAATTTCTCAAGATGCGAGTCACAGATAGAAATAAAGATTATTTTACATTTTATCTTGTTCGTATGTTTCATTTGAGATAAAATTATTTAAAAAAAAACAATCCTCCTTAATCTTTTTTGAAATACCAGCAGCTGAAAGAAAGAGAAATTAAAGTCAATTAAAAAGACACGGGGACATCAGCAAAAGCCATTACTAAATGAAAAATAAAGCAAAAATTCCATGGAGCAGCGAGAAGTCGGAAAATGACAATTACAGCGAGGACGAGGGGATAACGTCGTAAATTTGAGAGCAGTAAATTTCCAGCCTTAAAAAGTGTGTTTTCCATATTCTATCAAAAAATATGAACTCTGCCTTGAAAAGTGTTATAACAGAAGTTTCTGCAGGAGTGATAATGTACTGTTACCCGATACATATTTAGACATGAAAAAATATTTTTGTACTAATGTATATTGCATTGTGTTTGTAAGGAACATCTAAAATTGACAACAGATAGAAATTAGCCTATAGTTACACTCTTGTTTTTCTGGCTAGGCTTGAGAATAGATGATATTTCTAATCTAATTAAATACAGCAAGTAACACTTTTTTTGTTTCGTTAAAGCATTGATGGTCAAGATTGAAGGAGAAGGTCAAGAAGCTGTTGCCACTGATGTCCATTCACATTGATAGTCGTGAAAAGTAACAAGAATCAATATCAAATCTTGCTGACCAGCTATCATTATTGATCCTAAGGTCGATGTCAGTCAATCACCAGACGGGGTTTTAAGATGAAGACCGTTTTAGGTCTGCAAAGGAGTTCTGATGGTGGTGATGCAGAGCAGAATATGAGATTTCAAAACTCAAACTTAAGCATTTGTGTCTGTAAATGCGACCTCTTTCATCTCCAACCTGACCCACGCCAGTATCACCCAAACCAGAGCCCTGCAGCTCCAGCCACGGCCTCCATCCTCTCAGCCTCCACTATAAGGCCGTTGAGATCCAGCTTCCCCTCTAAATGTCCATCTGAAAAGAGCAGCAGACCTGGCGATGCTCTCTGGTCTCCTCTCTCCGCACGTCTCCCCCCGTTTCGAGAAAGCTTCAGTGCTTCTGCTGGGCTGATTGGCCGGCTCAGTGCAAGGACCAGATAGGATCTTTCTATTTGCCCAGCGGCGGGGCTGCCTCTCTATCAGCGCTACCTCTGGAGGGGATTTATCTGGCCTGCTGATAACAATGTTTTCCCCTGCCTCTCTCCCCTCCCTGACGGTTTGTTACACAAGTAAATGGGAGTCAAGGCTGAAGCTGAGCAGCCGCTGCAGTCGGCTGGTCCTACGCTACTCCTTGTAAACAAGATTGGCTTCGTTTGCTTTTACGACTCCACAGTGATGTGTGTGTGTGTGTGTGTGTGTGTGTGTGTGTGTGTGTGAGAAGAGAGTGAACAACAGAGCTGTAAAGAAAAACTAGGAAAAGAGAGAAAAATATAGCTTTTTCACAATCAGCTCTTCTTCTATCACCAAACAAATTAGTCAGGATAAACAAGTTTATGAACATACTTCTGATGCATTTAACATTATTCTCTACACTTCCATGCAGTGTAATCTAAGTCCTGTTTTTACTGCAGTGCTGCCAGTACATCTGTCGCTGGAGAGCTGCCAGCCTGACAAATCTGTGTCGAACAATATGCACTGGAGTCCGTGGAAGCAGCACTAAATAGCGTCTGTGTCAGACGAAACCTTGGCCAGTGCAGGAGGTAGTACTTAGCAAAGTGCAGCCGAGTAAAAGTTGTAGATCACTCTGTGAGTTTGGCTGGGGCAAAACCTTCAACATGCTTTTTCATTCATGCCGTGGTGGGAAAAGCCTTGAGTCCTCTGCATGGCTGAAACATCTGTAAGCTGTTACAGAGACAGAGCCCAGAGGAAAACATTTACCTAACAGAATACTAATTCTTTCAGGCCCTAGTGTCAGCACTTCGTAAATTAGCTTGCACATATGGTACTGTTTTCTTAAGGTGGGTCTGGGAGAACCATTCTGGCTACAGCCCGCTTGCCACAAAGAAAAAAGAAAAAAAAGTTGGCGTTGAACGTTTTCTGCAAGCCGCTGATGTGTAAAATTCGTACATGTAACATATCAATGCTTCAACGATATATCAAAGTGACGTAGAGATTGAAGAGATTAAAAAAAGCCTGCATAAACAGACTTTTGTCACCAGGTAGGTGAGGATGGCAACGATGTGACACCGAGGCCAGACAGCTGAGGGCAGCAGACCAGTGTCGGAGCATTTGAAAGTTTCAACCATGTAGTTTTAAACACTTTTTGGACATTTTCCTGCTTTGTTTGTCAGGAAACAGAACCATACGAGTCTATTTTTGACTTCTCCCCATTATCAGAGATCGCCCCTTCTACAAATGTTAAAAATTGAGCATGGGAGTGGAGCTGGGAGCCATGAGACGAAAGTTATTACGCCTGAAAAAATAGTTCCTTACAAGTGCTGCTTTCCTAGTTTGAATATTAGCGTGAGGAAGGATTTTGCCACAGACTTTTTCTTTATCTAATGCTGTCACATATTTTCAGGTGCTTTCTGCAAAGTTTATTGAATATGGACAACATGGACAACAAACACGGTGTCTCATAAAGCTTTTTTGGGAAAAATGCATGGGGTTTATGTAACCTACGTGGCTGATGCTGGTAAAGGACAATGACATGTAGTAACACTGGTATGGTCCTTTAAGCCAAAAAAAAAAAAAAAAATCTTTTTTTGCAATATTTTATGTGCCCAAACATGACTAGACCCAAAGTTTCAATATATCTGTGGCTGAAAGGAACGTACAATGCCAACATGATAATCTGCCACATTCACTCATTAAGGGTTTTGTCAAATGTCACTATGGGTCTTGCTGTTCTAGCTTTCCTTCTAAATTGACTGATTTTTTTCCTTTCTTTTCTTCTTTCTTTCATTTTTTAAAATTCTCTTCTCTGTTCCCTATTTTTTCCTCATATATTTCCTTATTTTCATCTTTTATTGATGTCTTTGTTTGTTCTGTTATTTTTTTCTTTGATTTAAAATATATAAAACTGTAATCACACACTTGAGGAAGGGAGACACTTCATAATCACTTCCGTATTTCTTGTCTTCTTTGCACATGCTTCACATGACGAACTATGGTTATTGTGTATATCATATTTTTTGTATGCTGAAACAACAACAACATAAAATTTCAATGTCTATTTCTACATCTATATACGTACAGTATGTCTTTTCTCCATGCATTTATCTCACTATGACATGTATAAGTGCTGATCTTTCATTTAAAGCAAAAAGTAAAGAGGGAACATAATATTAACAAACTGAAAACACTGCATTCTTCTTTCCTGCTGTTCCAAACTTGTGCTACAAGTCTTTTCTAACACTCTAAATCTGCTTGTCCAGAATAAATATGTATTAAAAAAAAGTTGCAACATTCCTCAAACATGCAGGGCGCTGCTGGAGTCTTTACAGGCTATAAGAATGGCAATCAAACTAATGGCCTACCATCTTCACCGCCCTCATAGCGCAGTTAAAACTCTGCTTTTATGTCCCTGCAATGAGTATGTGCATTCCTCTTTGGGATGACTGTCCTAGATTTAAAGGCTTGTCAGACACCACTAGCCCTTTATTTTTCCACAAACTTGTGTTTTTGTTTTTTTATTTAATCTTTTGCATTGTGCACTGGGGAATTCCTGCTGCAGGAATGGTGTTGCAACGGATTAGACGAAAAATGTCCACAACTGGGAGTTGAAATGGAAGGCTCCTTCATCTTTGCCTTGCAGCATCTTTTGTTGTGATGCCTGTGTGTTTCAGCACTGGAGCGCAAAAGTATTCACTAAACAAGAATTATAGAAATGCAGGTTTAATTTCAGGTACGGCAATGCGAGTAATCGCCTTATTAAAGGCACAAGCATGAAGTTGATGGTACGAGCGGTTAATGACCTCTCTGTAAGTGTCATTATAATTGGAATTAGTTGAACATCTGCAGGCATCTGCAGCTAATCAATGCTCTCTGGTAGCCAGCAAGGTCATGATTTGTCTGAGACAAGAAATGGAGATATTCCATGCTGACAAGTCTTTCTGTGATATTGTCAGCCGCTACGATACATAATTCAGCGCATTTAAACTGGACCCGTCTGGTGAAGCGATTGGTGCTGTGTTGTTTCTTTAGTACATCTGTCTCCTCATCACTCCTGGAGGCTGACATCTCTCTCAGCGCCGTGGCACGAAGGAGGAGAGAGCACTTCCATGGCACAGGTAAACCCGCCACGAGATGGAAGGCCTCCTCATGAATAAATGATTGTGACACACAGCAATAATTTGCATCTGTGTAAAAGTGACGCATCAGCGCTTTTGTCTGCCGAGAAGTCTAGAGGTGGGATTTTATTTTATTATTTAATGGAAAATGGCTTTCATTAACAGTGGCAGCCCAAAAGGTGTTGACAGCAATGCACTGGCTTGTCAAGCCGATCACAGCCTGTTTTTCAAGCCGATCACAGCCTTTGCCTTCTTTTCTCTAATTAGGCATATGCTGCAAGCATCATAACAAACGCTGAAACAGGTTTGTCCTTGCCTAATCCGGGGAACTAATTTTTAAGGTTATTATGCAAATCGATACTGTTTACAAACATGAAAGCTGGCGTCCTATTTTTGATCTGCCACATCGGTTTTCGATAGCTTAAAGCCCCGCTCGGCAGGTGTCATGTCAATAACAACCAGCGATCGATTGGTGCCAGTCTGAAGGGAATTGGGACTGCTGGGCCTCGCTGTGCTGAGGGGTTTTTTTCATCAGCTAAAGCCACAGTCACAGCACACTCAAACCTTTTGTGCATGCACACTGTTTTAGATGACACTGGGGCTAATGCCTTGCTACAACAGGACAGATGTTTATGGTTTTTATTTCTTAATTCAGTGTAAGTATTGCCAAGTAACAAACAAGTAAAAATACGCATTGCTATATGTGCAAACCAGAGATGTGCAGTATATTAAACAGACTTCATGAAGCTCTCCATCCTGAACACAGTAATGTTAAATAATGCTTATTCTGAAACCATATACATGTAGCTACTTCTTCTACATGTGTACTAAGTTGCGAGGAAAAAACTACAGCGGCTGCTGCACATCGTCTCATCTACAGTAGCATTAGAGAAAGTACAGCACAAAGTCAGGATCACGTAATACATAAGTACCTCTACTGCGGCATCCGAGATGAAGATCAGCGATGGAACATTTTCTCTGATTCTGCTTTTTTGGAATGGCCAAACGAGTAAAAAATGTGTTGATGTTCATGTGTGTGGGGGAAAAAAAACAACCAAACTAACAAAAATACAGAAATAACATTCCTATTTGGGCAAAAACACACTGTATATAAATGTTTTTAATAATAGATACAGAAGTCTATATAACATTCCTGTGTGTTTTACATCTTGTGACATTGCTGTGGGTCCTTTGTGGATTTTTTTTCTTTTTAGATATAAATTTACAACAGAAGAAGAGAAGTGGGCAGATTATAATGCATGTTTTATGTTTGTGTGCGTGGACATGCCCCTGCAAATAGGGAGAAGACAGCTGTAAATGATGCAAAGTTAGAAAATTACTGCTCGTATGGTAATTGTTGAAGCAGCAGAGAGAACACTGTTGCCGTTGGCAGTTGGCCATTACTGTTCGCACCTTTCAAAAACATTACTCTTGGCCTCTTTATGCATATTATACGAGCTATATACAACAGTATAGCGAAGGTTAGGCTAGAGGTCAGTAGTTGGCACACAATTTATGAATAAATTTATTGGAATGTGAACAGGGTTTACAACTCATCTTTTATGGAATCCAGGTTTGACTTTGACTCATTGTTTGTGGTTTAAAAGCATTTTTAAGTGCATGCCATGACACTGGGAGCATTTCCAAAGGAGCAAAGTTGTTTTGATTTCCTGATGCATTGCATTGTGTAGCTGTCAGTTACAGTTGTACATGAATAAATCAACTGCATACATCCATGATCGACACGTAACAAGCTACATTGGCTGGGCCTAGATCGGTATTATATAGAGCATCCTTTGCACTTCACACACTTCCTGGCTAAGTACATTTACTGTCTTTAAGTTACTGAACATATTTATTGACAACATCCTGATGAAGTCTTTTGTCTGCAGGTCAAAAAAAAAAAAAAAAAGCCAAATTGTAGATGCCAAAGAATTTGTTAATTAACTTGTCATTAAGGGCTTTATTTGGGCATTTGTAGAGACTTCCATCCTTTCATTCTACCAATTTCTGCCATTTATCCGAGGCTGGATGTTGGTGGCGACAAGCTAAGCAAGGTAATCCAGATGTCCCTCTCCCCAGCAACATTTCCCTGCTCCTCCCTCTCGGGGATCCCGAGGCTTTCCCAATCCAGATGAGATATATAAGCTCCCGAGTGTGTTCTTGGTCTACCTCGGGGTGTCTTACTGGTCGGACATGCCCGCAAAACCTTCAAAGAAAGGCAAACTCTTGCCAGGAGGCATCCTGATCAGATGCCCAAACCACCTCAACTGGCTCCTTTTCGACACGGAGCAGCAGCAGCTCAGCTCCCTCTGGATGTCTGAGCTCCTTACCCTCTCCCTAAGGGTGAGGTAAAGAGTTGTTGTGACTTATGGGTCATAAATGTTAGCCTTGAGTTTATTTTCTGCTACAGTTTTGCTTCTCCAACAGGGCAATTGATTTTTGGGGGATCAAACTGAAACTAGAGAACAATTCTAGGATTTTTTGTCTTTTCTGTACAGCTACACACTGCTGCCATTTCAGTCTCAGGTTCTGGCATGTGATTTCAGTAAAGCTTTTCATTAATCAATCAAAACTGCATTTTTCAGCTAAGAAATTTAAATCATAAGAATTCAAACTGAGAGAAGACCAGTTTCAGATTGTTTTTTTTTTACCTTTTTTCGCTACAACTACTCGATAAAGTTCACATTTTTGGTGTTCTCCAGTGATTCCAGGCCAGCCGTTCATTTATCGAGTAATTTATTCATACATTTATTTGAAGCATCGCTCAATAGCATCTGACCTTGGTGCCCCATCATCCGACTCTCCCATCCGAGACAGAGCGCAAGTGGTCCCTCAAGAGTGAGGAAATGCGGGTCAGAGGCAGAGTTAACTTTGGGGGGAGGGGGGGCATTTTTCACCAACATGATTGTGATAAGTGGGTAATCATAATGTGATAGCGCTCTAGTTGCTGGGGTCATGTATGCTTTTGAATGTTAAGGATGACTGTTTTAAAGGCCTTCAAAATTATCTCTGATTTCAAACACCGACCTTTGGTAGGGACTCCAACATGCTACAATGATTAGAATTACAATGTGTTACAGATTTTCACACATCAGGAATATCCAGAGGCCTTAAACTTTCCCTTACACATGTTCTGATAAATTGAAATGTATGTAGCATATGTAGTGTAAGAGTATACATATGTACTGTATATTTGGGATTTAAAACAATAGGATGTACCAAATTAAATCTACTTGAGTTAAAAAAATTCATGCCCTATAAAACGATTTAAACCCACATACTCGCTGTCAACATGAGTGTGCACCAAAAGACATCCATCACTTGACACGGAGAATCAATACTGTAATGAGGTTACCAATTAAGCTCCATGTGTCTTTCAAGTCTGCTCCACAGATCAAAATATTATGCTCCTATGTTGCACTTTAAATTAAAATACAAAAAGGTTTATAGATCTATTTATACTGTTCAGCATCAGCAAGTTTTCCTTTTTTCCTTCACAATAACCCAACCCTCAAATGCTCTGAAACTGGGGCTTGGAAGTTAGAACACACAAGACTTTGCCACCAATGAAAACTTTCGGTTAACTCAACGAAGCACACATCCAAGGAGTTCAGCTCTTATCAGAGAGCAGGATAATTGTTGAAACAGGTGTAACTGTCGAAGTGTCAGCGCGCCTCTCTCTGTGTTCTGGTCCCCAAACCAACCTCCGCCTATGACTCCATCTCATAAGTCTTTCAGACAACCTTGGTGTGATTTCTTGACAAAAGCACACGCGCTCTCAAGGTGCACTCGAGCGCGATATAAAAAGGGACAAAGACAGAGCCTGAGAGAAGATAGGAGAAGAAATGGATTTCTTCTCTAATTATGCAAGAAAAAGAGACTTTGTGAAGATAAAGTTGGGTGACACAAGGGCATATTGAGGGACACAATCACTTTAGGAAGAATTTTCAAAGTGGGAGGCACAAATGGATGTTTGTGCTATGAGCTACGGCTGCTAATTGGTGCAAACTTAATGAATGCAGGGTGCTGTGTGGAGACAGATGCTTTGTGCAATGTGGCAGATTTCAGTGGCTGCGCGTCTCTCTCCATCGCTGGAACATCAAGAAGAGAAGAACATTTGGCAGGTCATGAAATTATGCGAGGAAAAGGGGAAGCCCAAGAAGAAAAAAAAATGTAAACAGTTGTTTGTTTATTTTTTCGCTAATTTATGGGTGACTGTGTGTATGCGTATGCTTGTGTGTGCGTGTGTTTAGTGTAAGAGTTAGCAGTTCTTGAGCGCTTGTCTATTTGTTTGAGCCATCGCTTTTGTTTTGGCTTTCTTGCCTCGCCAGCTCTGTGGCTCGCAATTAGCGTGCAAGCCTCAGGGACCTAATTAACCAGTTCAATTAATAAATAATTTTCTTAAAAATCCCATACAAGCCATTCTGACATTTGTCAGCCACTCAGGAGCTGTTGTGTGTGCCTGTGTGTGTGAGAAAAAGAGAGAAAAATGGAGAGAATGATTAGCTTGTTTGCAAGCTCTGCTTATCCCCCAGGTGGCTGATGCAGGGGACAGTGCTGTGTGTGTGTGTGTGTGTGTGTGTATGTGTGTGTGTGTGTGTGTGTTTGCATGTGTGTGTGTGCATGGAGAGGGGCTTACTCACAGCGCTGGACCCCACAGCAGAGGAGGGCCCCCATGACCTTTTATCGAGTGTCCAATCAATAATGTGCGAGCGTCCATCTCTTTGAGTTGCAGCCCGAGCCAAGGCTTCTGAAGGCCTGTGGCCAGCAGCAAAGCAGGATGGGAACAGGCTACACAGTGGGGCAAAAGAGTCCTTGGGGGGCCAGGAGTGGAACTGAACCAACCGCCTCATGTCATTTACTCATAATGATGTCTTCCTTTAGTTGAAAAGGGGGGGGGGGGGGGGGGCTGTGTCCCCCACCACCACAAGCCACCACAGATTCACCCCCAC
>JAQLOL010000014.1:9679152-9699806 GCA_029783665.1 Naso thynnoides
CCCCCCCCCCCCCCCCCCCCCCCCCCCCCCCCCCCCCCCCCCCCCCCCCCCCCCCCCCCCCCCCCCCCCCCCGCGCCCCCCTCCTCCACTAGCCACCACAGATTCAGCCCCTCTCTTCCTTTGTCTGACGGTGAAAGCATCCTCTTTGGTCTGTCACCAGGCTCTGTGATTAAGGAGCAGAAACAGACCCTGGCTTTTTTCACATTAGAATCCCATTTAGTGTTTCTTATCATAGCTATCTATCTGGTCACATGTTGGGATGGAGTTGTATTTCATTGTTTCGTGAACTGTAATGCATATTCCCTCGTGGGCACAATGGGACAGATGTGCTTGTTTAATTTGTAGTATTATCTCCAAACATCGACATTACAGGATCTGGTTGTCACCGCCAAAGAGCCGCCGCTGATGGATCTGACTGTGTACCAGTGTTCATTAAACACACTCCAAACAGCCTTCAAACTGACTCTATTAGTGGCTGACTCTAGAACAAGAGCCGCCT
The DNA here is from genome assembly GCA_029783665.1 of Naso thynnoides. Classification (NCBI taxonomy): domain Eukaryota; kingdom Metazoa; phylum Chordata; class Actinopteri; order Acanthuriformes; family Acanthuridae; genus Naso; species Naso thynnoides. The sequence continues at coordinate 9,679,652 of JAQLOL010000014.1, forward strand.
GAACGTAATTTTTGACCATGAAATGCTCTTTAAGCTGATGAACGGGACTTGAAAGATGAACGGGACTTGAAGTTTCCTTTTTTTCCTTGAAAATGCCAGTAAGGAGTCAATCACTGAATATCAAAGCAGCAGGGACACACAAGAAAATCCAGTGATAATACACAAGCTGCCCACACTCGCTAAATGGGAGTGTTAAGATGGCCAACGTGAGTATCAACACCGACACAAAGAGCAGACACCGGCCTTTCAGCAAGCAGCTAGCTGTCGCTCCACATTAGCTTCAGGCGTACGACGACACTTCGCGTTGCATTGAGAGTCTGTTTGCTGTGCAGCTGTGCAGTGGGAGTCCAGAGACTTCTTCAAGACACTTGGCTGACCCACACTGCCTACAGCAGTCAACATATGGCTCCCCGGTCTAGCTTCATTGTATACGTATGCTGCAAATTATTTCTACAGTGTTCTACTGAGAATACCCACACAAAATGAAGCTGCTTGACGAAGGAAGAAATGTATTCTGGCAGCCAGATGAGAAGAAAAGCGAGTTAAATATACCAGCAGACAAATAACTATTTAAGTCTGCGTGTTCATATTAAGCATCATCTGTGGTAGTCATTCCTCATCACAACTGGGCTGGAGAGATTTCAGCCCATCGATCGGTAAAGTAAGTGCGTGAAACAGAGTATGAGTCAAAAGGGGATCTGAAGGTGGGCTGACAGATGGAAGACACATGCAGGACCTAAAGATAGAGAGATCACTTTTGTTCCCTGTCAGGTTTGACCGAGGCCTTTTCTGCTCAGAGGTGACTGTTGCACTCTCTGGCGCCCTCTAACACCCCCCTGAGATCACTCCACTCAACTCCACTGCCTCGGCTTTGATGCAAAAGGGGGGTTATTGTGTAAATATTTTGCTTGAGCATTTGAGCATCTTAATCTTCCATAAGGTGATCTTTGGAGTGGAGCAACGCGAGGTGCTGATGTTCAGAGGAGCTCCCAGTTGTAGAAAGAAAGAGGGAGCGAAAGAGACAGAGGGAGGGAGGGAGAGGAAAAAGAAGAAGGTCTGTGTACTTGCTAGAGTGCTGGGAGCTAGAGTTCACTACGGGGGCGTAAGTGTGTCAAGAAGAGCGCTTTTCCCCCATCCGCAAGCCCCGGGCCCTCTCCACAACATTAAAAAGCATAAACAGTCAATACTGAATGTAACTCAGAGAAAGAGCAAGAGAGAGAGCGTGGAAAAAAAAAGAAACAAGTGCGAGAACGCAAGGGTTTTTCAAGCGTTACACAACATAGTGAGATCAGAGAAATGGAGGCTGGGCTGTAGTGTATAGTTGCAAAGCTTTCTGATGGAGGAAGGGAGCCTCTCCAAGTGAATCATTCATTGCGGGCGGCAGGGGTGTAAATATGAAGGGGAGGGTTGAAGGAGAGCGGGATCAAGGAAATGCACACCTGGTGCAAGACAGGGGTCAGATTGGCCCTACACAAAAGGAAACGAAAAGGGAAAAAGAGAATGAGTTGTTTGGCATGCCTCCGTTTAGACGGCAGCGGTGCTTCTATCGGCATGTGCAAAGCAGGACAGAATGGAGTAGGTAGAAGGTGCATATGGCGGTAGGCTGTCTGTGCCGATACACAGCCTGAAAACACACGCTTTCCCCGCCGATAAGAGGGAGGCATGCTTATTAGAAAAAAAAATAAAAAGGGTTTCAAACGTTCTGCATTTTAGACTTCCAGTTTGAGATGTGAAGGCTTGTTTATCCGTGGCACATTGTTCTTGCTCATAATCGCTCGAGAGTCTCAATCAGTCACTCCCTCTCTCCATCTCTCACAAGTTTTTCAAACGATATCTCCCAAACACTCGACACCTGGCTGGCTGACTTCAGAGCTGGAATCAGTGGTGAAGTCTGTGTATCTTTCATTTTTCTTTTTTTTTTTTAATCATCCATTCAGTCACTGCTCACATGTTCAAGCCTATGCATTCGGGGAGATCTTCTTCTATAGACGGATCATAAAGAGGCAGAGCTTCCTGGAGAGCAGGTGTGTGACGGCTGGTGCAGCATGTGATGGTTTCGGAAACGTGTGTGACACGCAGGAATACATCAGAAAGTTTCTCTAATTTTACGGAGTGAAAATTGCTTCCCATGTAATTACAGTTTTGAAATACAACCTAAAGTCTGCTTCCACAGGTAGAATTACGTGTATTTGTTGTAGAGCATCCTTGAAAGGCAACAAAGAGAAACATCCAGTAAAGATAACTGAAAAAAAAAATGTATATGATGCTGCCTTATTTTCCAAGGTTCCTCCGATTTATTCAGAAGTCATGAACCAGGACTCTGATCAATAAACAATTCCATCTTAAACCAGGGACATTCCAACCACTTACTGCTTTTCTCCTTGAGAAAATGTTCTCCTGGTTTATGGCCAAACAAAAGTTACTTCAACACAAAGTACTGTTTGAGCCACTTCCCTAACAGAGCAAGACTCCATATTTTAAACATTGGGAGGAGGGAACAATATCTATGAAAAGTGTGAAATTTGATTTCTACCCCACGGAATAGGCCTTTTCCTTCTGTTGTCAAACAGAATGACTAAACATGCTCATTCACATGCTCCCATGGTAGGACGTTATTAATTTATCACTTCAGAGTTATCAGCACTCACACACACACACACCCGCACACACGTTTGCTTCCCAGTGATTGACAATGTGATAAATTTTATTTGAATATGGCTGACATAAATTATGTAACCAGAGAGACTGGTGGCTTTGTTGCTTCCCTCTAGCTCTTCGCTTTTCCTCCAAGATAACATACAGTTGATAATTTACAGTAGAACACATTCTGAAACTATAAAGAAAGATATAGCGACAATGCCCCAAAGGGAAAAAACAGAGTGCTGCAGTGCAGCCAGCCTGAGCTGATTCGGAGAAGTGTAGAGAAGTGGAGAGGAGAAGGTTCACAATGTGGCGAGGCTGCAGTAAGGTTAGGTGGTTGACACTTTTGACACTGGAAAGTGATTTTTCTTGAGTTCAGCTCTGATGGTAGTGATGAGGTCTCAGCAGACTGGGTTAGTCCAAAAAAAAAAAAAAAGTAAAAAGAGAGAGAAAACTAAACACAAATGAAAGAAAAAAGAGGAGCACAGCGTTCGTGGTATCTGATGTTGATAGCTGTGGTGAAAGACTGCCTTTGAAAGGCTTGAGGAAAGTGACAATGCTGTATGTTTTTTCCTTGTTGCTGCTCCTCCAGACGGCCGGCGTAAAAAAAAAAAAACAAACAAACAAAAAAAACAACTTGTCTGATTGGTCTGAAAAGACTGTCAAATGTCAAGCACTTATCAAACGGCAGACATGTTTTCTTTTAAAAAGATACAGGCAGAAGGAAAAGCCTAACCTTTCAGCAAGTGAGTGAAAGTCACTCATCCCATCATGTGCGGTACTGCACACAAACCAAAGCTCTGCTCTTTACAAGGCTTACACTTTCGCCTCTGATTCAAATCTATAGCTGTTGACCCAGGTTGTTTACAGCTGGCATAGATGGTTCTGTAAAAAAAAACAAAACATAATTCCAGCAAAATGTTTACTTGGGCGGTTACAACACAAAGCAAGTGGATGAACTCCTAACAATCACAGTTTTTCCAGGAAGTCAAGATTAAGTCGTGTCATTGGAAGAAATCCTTGCGGAGCTCAGCATAAACAGGCTTTTCCTTCATTTCATGGCCACTTTTAGATCTGAAATAGCTTCAAGGTCTTTTTTCGCAGCGCCCCTTGTCCCTCTGCATCATGTTTACATCTCAATGTGCAGCCTGTACACATTTCATGTAGTAATCACGGGCCTGGACTGACAGGAACAGCTTGCTCGATGCTGGGTGTACAGTTGTCTTTCGCTGTTCCAGTTCCTGTGGCTGATGTCGTTCAACTCCCTCCCCACCGAGCAGCACTTGTACGAGGAGGGAGATGGGACGACGACGTCCTTGATTTTTCAAAGCGTTGAGGCTTGTTAATGCCCTCATTTTCATGTACACCACTGAATCAATCATTGCTGCTCCATTGTACTGTTCAAACAAACTTTTGCACAACTTTCACATGAACCTACATTTCTATTCTCATTATTTTTGATTTTATTCGGAGGATGTCTCTTTGTGCTTCGCGCTCGCTGTGCAAGCGGGTCAGAGATCAGGCTGGAGCTGGCAAGGATTCAGTGTCTTGCTCAAAGACACTTTAGCAGACTGGCTGCTCGCTACTATGGGCCTCGAGCCCAGCGATGCTGCCCTGCAACCCCAACACTGACAGCGGATACGATTTCAAAGAGTCTGTGTTACACTGAATATTTTTATCCTGCACTTCTGTTCTTGGATTTGCTAAAGAGGCAGAAAGTAATCAATGCCATTTATCTCCAAATAGCAAATTTTAACATCTCTGGGAGTGTTTATTGTGACCTGTGAGTGATGGGAAATAACAACCGCATAAAGCATCCACAATAAGCTAAATACTAAAGAGGTCCATGAAAGCGTGTAGTGAAAGGTATCACTCTAAACAATAATACAGCTTGGTCCCTTGTTGTATATTTTTTGGCATTGTATGAAAACTATTGCTAGTGATGGAGATTGACTAGAGGCAGAGGTTGGATTTTGTGTTGTCACACGCTCCTCCATCTATGAGTGATTGAATCACACCAGGGGGGCTGTGAAGAGTGTTTTGACAGGCAGATATCTCCAAATCTGGCATGGTTGAGTCTTTAGTATCCGTCGTAGACGCATCATCAATTTCTTACATGTGCATTATTATAATTTCCAGGCACAAAATTCTCTCATATTCCACCTTGAATACTGGTAACTGGTAAGTCATCTATTTAAGGTAGATGGATTTTTGTATTCTGCAGCCACGCTCACAGCAGCTGACGAGGCCACAAAAATCACATCTCTGTTTTCAGCCGAAGGTGAGGCCAGGACAAACTCTGCACTTTGGAATGTCTCTGCATTGAAAGAAGGTGATAATGAACATTAATATGTACAGCTGGCTCTTTATACAACTCTTGCTGTGCTGCCTTTGGTGTCCTGTTGAGAGGGTGTCTAAGCAGTGCACCATCAATGGCAGGGAACAAAGGCAGAGAAAAAAATCAAGTCTTCTTCCACAACTGCCTGCCTTGCCTTGCACTGCCTTAAGATTAATCTAATTTGGTCTTTATTGAGAAATGGGTAAGAGCAGTTTTGTTTTATTTATGTATGTTTTTTCCTCCTCTGCTCCTTTCCTTTGTTGCTTCTCCTCGGCTGCCTCTGACAAAAGACAGCCAGCCTGCCAAGCCCGGTGTTGCTCTGGGACGGACCTGTCAATCACTCCTGAAGGCACCCTGACAACATGTACGTTAAAATTTCAAACGGGACTCAAAGGCGGCGCGTGACAGCAGAGCCTTTGAAAGTGGCTGTAGCGCTCGGCGACAGCCAGAGGAGTATGGGTGGAAAACAAACTAGAAAACAACAGTGCGGAGGGAAAAGAGAAAGAGAGTCAGAGAGGGAGAGGAAAAAAAACAACAAAAGTTAAAAGCAAAACAGTGAAGAATGTGGGTCTTGATGATGGGAATAGGCATTAGATTCTCCCTTGGTGTATCATTGTTTTTTAATTTGGTTGAAACTCCCTTGAGTGGAGCTTTCGGTCTTCCAGGACTCTGCTGAGGGCTCGTTCTCGCCGCAGTCCAGGGACGGCAGCGCCTCTCTCCTGCTCCTCTGAGGCCTCACTCAGATCAAGTCAAGCCTCTTATGCATCTCACTATACCCTATCCGCCATCACGAAACAAGTGTGCATGGATGTTAATAACTTGATTCCATCTCGCATACCTTCGCTTCATGGTTGTGCAATAAATTCCCAGTAGAAATGGAAACCAGTGATCTCCCCTGATAAGCCTTTTCTGCAGAATTTCATAGATCTGTGGTTTTCAATACTGACAAAAAAAATGGACAACTCAATTTAGATTCTTGCTCTGCTGTCCTGGAAGCCTGCATGAAGGATAAAATTGTTTCAAAACACTGTGTATCCACAAACCTTTGCCTACCAGCACACAAATGGCGAGCTATGTGCACACACATGCTCGAGGATGTACTTTCAAATAATCGGCCGGCAAGGCACACAGACACAGAGCACCACCACCTCTTCAACACTGCTAAACGAACAGTGTAAATGGGGTACAACAAAAAGGCCCAGGCTGTGCCAGACCCTATGGGAGAACTGCCATCTCTGCAGTCCTGCAGTTTGTGCACTGATCCTTCAGTCAGCATCCACATCTGCAGTTCAGAAACACACTGGATGGAAACTGCTACAAAGCTAACCGTTCATTGTCTGTCTGAGACTTTGTTTGACCATACTGTGCGTGCATGTGTGTGTGTGTGTGTGTGTGTGTATGTCTAGTCGAAGTTTGTTTGAAACTAGAAGTCTTAAATCAACTCTGACGCTGTGGTGTGTGTGTGTGTGCAAGTGAGGAGCCAATGCGTGTCGCCTCTACAAACATGGACAAGCAGCATGTGTGCTGGGACACAGGTCATGTCAGCCTGTTAGTGAATGTTATTTTTTCTTTTTTTCTTTTTTTTTGCTACTTCTCCCTCGATAAAACTATGTGCGGGCGCTGATAGGCTGCAGTACAGACAGGAGCCGTGGCACTGACACACACACACAGAGTTGTACCGCATGAATCCGTGCCACTCATGTCTATATACATGTGTCCAAACCTCCTCACAAATGTATACATGCAAGCAAACAAACACACATACACAGCACAATATCAGAGATGTGGCTGTGGTATAAAGAACTTAAAACAGTCATCCTGCAGACTGGAAATGCTTTGGCTTCTAGTGCCCTCTAGTGTTTGGAACTATCTGGCAAATTAGCTGAGATTTTTACTGGAACTGACCAACTGTGAAGATAAAACTTAATGATACTGAGATGAATAACAAAAAAATGCATTAAAAAAAACTATATTTCGACCAACATTTGCCTGATACTTGCTTAGAAACTTCTTTAACTTGAATATAAAGGTGCTTATTTTCTTGCAAATCCTTTAACAACAGTGGATATCAATAAGGTAAAGAGAAGAAAAGGGCAACAGAACAATAAATACATCTCAGATGATTTTAGGCACTTGAAACAATTAAAAACATTTAAATCATTAAAACTAGATTTACTTTACTTTACTTTGCTATGTACAGTTCTGCAATCAAAAAATGGCAAAAGTCTGATTCCACTGATCTTTTTTTAATACATAATAAAATGGTGTTATTTTTAATGGCATTAACTTTATAAACCTTTTTATATATTTTATCATACAAATTTTTGATTTGCATAAAAATTAACATGTGTCAACATCAAGGACTATTTGATATGTAAAAATGCAAGCTTGAATTCACATTATACATTCATCTTATATTTTTTATATGTGAAAAGAGTCTGTTTTAAACAAGATGTTCTTTGTACAAAGATGCCTCTACAGAGAAAATCATATTTCAAATGTGTTGATATTACAAGCCTGTCTTATCTGTGGAGTCCCATCAAATTGCTTTATAATAACATCAATCAATCTAATTTACATAAATACAGAGCATTTATTTTATATTCAGCCCCTCAAAAAGAGCCACTGTTGCAGGACTAAGTCTAGATTATCGCAACATTTTCTAAATCATGTTTCTTTATTCTTAAGAACTTAACAGCTGCAAGACAAAAAACAATTAAAATACATCTTCATTTTTTTTGTATGGTTTAGTTTGTAACAATAACTATCTTAGAGACGGAATCTCTTGTGAATTTTAATAACGCAGATGTTACTAGCAGCCAAGTTATAAGAGGAGATAGAAAAAAAAGCCAAATAAAAGTGTTATGTTTTGTTTTTATTAACAATAGTTTGTTTTAACTGGGTCTTATGGGAAAGTAATCCAAGAGAAATTATTTTAAACTATGCGCTCATAAGTGAATGAATGCGTCTGGACCAAAAAAATGCATCCCGTTATTATGCTCTCTGTTTTGTATTATTAATGCAGTGCACAGGAAAGGCCTTTGAAATTGGAAATCCAAGTAACATTATTAAGGTGCGATGCAAATAAAATGTGCCTTGTTCTTTCACGCTGAGTGGGTAACATCACACTTTCTGTCTTCCTCATGTTTATCCCCTCACATGATTAATTCCCTAAATCAATCATATTTATTGCACGTAATTCTGCACAGAAAACAATTTTATTAGATGTCATATTATGGAACATTTTACTCCTGGGAGGAAACCGTCAATTATTAGTTAAAACACACTGTGGGTAGTTGGATAAAAATGCTTAAACTTAATTGTTAAATATTAAGGAGTTTATCTTTGTACGGAAATATACTTTAAAATATGACATATAGCAATCCATACTTCGGTTTAAATACATAATACATCTTGACATATTTAGCCAAAACCAATAGAATCTAACATATTTAGGGCAGCAAAGGTCACTGCCTGTGAGCAACTGGATATTCCACGTGAGAGCATAAATGTAGTCTTATCTACTGCTTAATTTAGTTTAATAAGGAGGGATTTTTGTATATAATATGCGTGTAGTTTTGGAGCATGCATGATAGAGCCAGCAGAGGTGGGATTTTAGAGGCACCTCAAAGCTATGATTATCCAGAGCGTCTCTGCCCAATAATGTTACCTGCTGGGACAGCAGCACTGCTCCTCTAAATAAATTGCAAGTGGCCTTGGGCAATAAGAGGAACCCTCCTTTGATCTGCCTGACTGCCAATGAGGAAAATGTGCAGGCAGTCAATCAAGCTCTTCAGGCTCTGCAACAATGGAGCCGACCTCCAGTTTATTATTTAATTTTTAAATTGATGTATTTCATTATCGCAAGGTGTCTACTTGCTTGGGTAGCGGGGGTGGGGAGGGGCGACATGATCAATAATTGATATGCGGTGTGAAAAAGCTGATTTGCTGCTTCTCCTCTGGTGCACTTGTCACTAGCTGTTGTCAGAACACATTTGCTTTGATGACAAATTTGAAGAAGTGAACAACAGCATCACATCTGATTACAAATTTAGTGAGTGGTGAAAGGCAGGGGCCCCTTCTCGCTGAGGCTCTGTTTGTTCAGGGCGCTCTGGAGGAATGACTACCAGGCTCTGAGGTGAGTTACAGTCTTGTAAGCAGAGAGATGAGACGGGGGTTGAACTTTTTTGTCATGTGTCAGTAAACAGCGTGACTTGTTTGAAAGGCACCTGGATTACAGGGTGAAAAACTTGCTCTTTAAACCTTGAAAGCTTTAGGGCATGGGAGACACGCCACGTCAAAACAGAGAGTGGAGATGAGGAGTGAGAGCAACTAAAAGCCATAACTCCCCTCGGTGTGTCTGCTGACAGATGAAGGAGTTGTCCTGCTTTTCACAGAGTTTGGGTCATGCTTGTATGGTGGAGCATCTCAAATCGATTTAGTCAAATAAAGGAAGATGCTTGAATGATTCGAACAGTCCAGGTTTCCTGGAAGACAGCTCGTACTAATGTGAAGAAAACCCGTCATAAACAAGAAATACTTCTGAGCACAACTTTGAATTCTGAACAAAACAAAAAGGAAGAGTTGTTTAAATTTGGGACATCTTAAAGAAACAAATATTATTAAAAAGTATGGGTCTTCTAGTGATTCAATGTTTGCTGTAGTAGCACCGTTAAAGCTCACTTAGGTGTGGAAACTAAATACAGGAGGATTAAAAAAACAGGTATGATTTCAAATGTACATCAGCTGCATAGATGTTTGCATATTCTTCTTTGAGGGAGATTTTTTTTTCCTCACAGTTGCACCTCAACGATCACCTGCAGGTCGTTAAAATCAAACTAAGAGAAAAATCTTTATGGTGATATCATTGCTAAGAGTAGTTCTTAATTAGCCTAAATGTTATTTTTAATTAAATGTGCGAAGTGGAGATTTACCGCAAACTTTAAAACTAAATCCTGATGGGGGATAAACAGTTCAACACGAAATCTAAAAAAGATGGCAAAACAAACAACATATCAACAACTCAACATAATTGACAGCTGCATCCATTTGCTCGGTCCAAGCCCCCTCCTCCCGCTTTTCCACTCTGTTCTTCCAACACCATTTCCTCTTTTAATTATCCCCCAGCAAAAAGATGGAGCACATCAGACGCATCGCGGTAAATCCTGGCCCTGGCACAGGCTCATAGTGGCTCCTGCGTCTGGCAATCCCGATAGAGCCTGTGCGCTGGCAGTGACAAGAGAGGGAGGATGCCTGGAGATTTTCTGACAGAAAGAATGGAGAGGATGATCTCTCAGCAAAAGAGAGGTCCTCATTCTACTCCCGGCGTGGGAGGCTTTTTGGCAAGCGCTTTCCGATCATACCACATTTTCAGCACCAGATTAGCCAGTTCTCAGGAGCAAAACTCACATAGACCCCTTGTTTACACCTCAGTACGACAGTGTTTTTGTAATGACTGTTCAGTGAAAGAGCACATTGGAGGCACTGCAAGCACGGCTGCGCTCCTATCTCTCCCTACAACATTTTAGGGGTGAGAGTTATTGTATATGGCAGGGTCAGAGACACCACGGTTTGGATTAAGGGAATATGATTTGTTTTGAATTGAAAGAAGTCTCCTCTGACCTAAAATGTGTTTTACTGAGTGAATTGCACATTCACATTCTAATTAGGTATCAGCTACACGAATGATTTTTTTTTTCTTTTTGGAAGCCGGATAGATGAAAACAGTCGCAAGTTAACTAGTGCAGGGGTTGCTATCTGTCAAAGTTTCTCCTATCTCCGTGGGGTGCACATCAATCACAGAGGTCCCCAACTGACAGTCATTCTGCGGGCTAATAGTGTCGTCATCTCCCACGCGATTACACAGATTGCACAATGAGATCCTCGGACACAATGGAGCTGCAAATCTAGCCCCCCACTCTGTTCCCCTCTCCTTTCCTTTTCTTCTATCATTCTAAGATGAAGAGTGGAATGCTCCACAGCGGGTAGCTTTCTTCTCCTCCAGGGGGAACTGAGAAAGCAGGCAAGGGCCTCTGTGATGTTACTTTCCCTTCAGGGTGGGGAGGAGATGTCTTGTAGCACAGCTAAAGATGATCATTTGAGAGCCTGTGAAATAAGGTTCCCCTCTCGAAGCCAGAGAGATACGGAGAGAGCCAAGGTCCCGACTAATGAGTCAGGGTTAGCTGATGTTCCTCTATGATGAAAACCAGAACAATGACACAATGGGAAGAGTATTTTTTCCTGGTTTAGACACTGTGTTGCAACTCAGTTACATGCTTCTTTTAATGTAAAGGTCGGAGGTCAGGTTCAACAGTAGCCATGAAGCTAGTAAAGTTCCTCTCAAAGTCATTTCAGGAAGCTGAACGCTTGAATCAAACAGAGCTTAAACAAGTGCTTTCCAGCTAAAATATGGTTTCCTTGTCATTCTGCTGCCCTCTTGCATCAAGACAGAGTACAAAGATTTTACATTTAATAGGCATGATGAAAGAAATCATTAATCTATGAATGAACATATGAGGGAAATCTAAACATTTGCTTCTTGTATGTACCGATTAAAAAAAAAAACTTTCCTCCCGGAGTAAATATTTGCTCATGAAGCTCACAAAAACAAAACAACATCCCCATCTGATAATCTGCCACAATTACGCTGAACACTGTGATGAAAGGATATCAATGATCTACTTATGTCATAGAAAAAGAGTGCAGCTTCAAACATGAAAGCTATTGAAGCCTATGAGAGTTTCAAGTCAATGAATGATCAAAGGTGCAAAAGCTTATCAACGCTGTTCCTTAACACTGAAATAGTGTCATATGGCTCTGGATGTACTTCCACAGTCGCAGTGTTTTTGCCCAGGAACATAATGGCTATTGTGCTTTTTGAAAACATTTGCTTTTACACAGTTGAAGCTGCAAAAAAGCACACAAAAGTGGAGAGGGGGCATGAGCCCTTTATCCTGATGAAAGGCTAAAGGATGAGACTGACCTTTCTGGCACCAGCTGGGCTTTGGTAACACAATGCATGGCAGCAACTCTTTCTGGCCTTTTACCCTTCAGCTCTGGGCTATGCTTACAAGCCAAAGACTCAAGTCCAAACATCTATCATTTCATACAAAGACTCAAACAAACATATGCCCCAAACCCCTCCTTTTATATCACACACACACACACTGAGCAGTTCTGTCTGTACATCTGCAAACAGACCAGTCCCGTCTGGTATCATAGTACAACTGCAGGCTATGGAAGCAAAAAGAGACAACAGATCATTGTAGATTACGTCAACACAAAAGCTTGACTCAGCCCACATGTATCAACACCACTTTTCTTTAACAGGAATGGAAAGGCAACGAAACCATGACCTGTACAACTTAAGAAACGCACAATACAAACTCTCTTTTAGTGTGATTGAATGAAAAGTAACTATGCTACAAATATACGCACAAGCAAGACGTGAAATTAAAAGTAATAGTTTTTTGGGTTTTTTTAGAGAGTAAGCTTCAAAAATGACCCAACCCACTGTACACTTTGGCTTTGTTTTTGAGGGGCCACATACCTACAGAGCCTTTGTGTGACATTTCAAAAGGCTGCATCACAAGGTCATGGTGGGACAAGGGTCACACAAACACAGCATAGCACTTGTGTTGCGTTCAATTTTGGGAGGGGTGGGGGTCAATTCTATAGGTAAACTCTAGCAGACAGGAGATAAGGTACCCATGGGCTGGCAGACAAAGGGAACAGTAGTTTTGAAAACGTAAAGAGTAGTAGTTCCTGACGTGTCAGAGGCCTCAACGTCAAAGGGAGAGTATAAAAGGACCTGCAAGTGTAGGTCTATGGTGCGCATAACATCCCCAGTCCTGCAACCATGGGAAAGGTATGAGCTTACATATAATATGGTAACAGGTTTGACGAAGAGGTGAGGAGAGAAAATGGCTTGGTTTGGGAGCAGGTGTAAAATACTGTGACGGGGGGTAGAAAATGTAACAGACGAGAAGAGAGAGGGTATACCTTCAAGTAAAAATACTAGCAACAACAGCAACAAAAAAACCACCTAACTGCATGAAGACTAATTCTTGAGGGGAAAACACATATTTAGGATTTTAACACTAAAGAGATCAACAATTATGTAGCACCCAAAAATGACAGATTAATTTTATCTGTATAACGGCAACAATATGTGGCTCCTTAAATTTGAGAAGTTGACACTGAGGATGAGCATACAATGACTTGTACTATAAGTCAGCTAACAATAGCTTCAATGGCCTTGATTTTCACCTGTCAAGGTCTGGAAATAACATGCAGGAGTCTGTCAAGGTTTGCACACTCATGAAAAAGTAATTAAGATGTTGAAGGGATAACAGTGTCCCCTACAGTCCTTTTATGAGTACTGCAACTAGTAAGTCTGTAGAAACAACATTAATTTGAGCTTCTCTCTCCTTTTCAAGATAATCTTCTACGAAGGCCGTAACTTCCAGGGCCGTCACTGGGAGTGCAGCAGTGACTGCATGGATACCTTCAGGCACTTCAACTGTTGTAACTCCATCCGTGTGAGTGGGGGTCACTGGGTGGCCTATGAGAAGCCTTACTACATGGGTTACCAGTACATCCTCGGCCCCGGCGAGTATCCCGAATACCACACCTGGATGGGCTTCAACAACTGTGTCCGCTCCTGCCAGATGTTCGCCCCTGTAAGTCAATCAAACAGACAGATAGGATTGGTAGTCCCCCCCACCCCCCACTGCTCACCTTGTACATCAAATGCTGCTGTAGAAAAGGATGTCAATCACTGGCCTTTTGATGTCATTTAAAGATACTCAGGCAGGTCATAGCAAAAAAGCCTCTGTTGCGAGGTCCATAAGGAGACAGAGTCAGCTTTTGAAAGGAATATGATACACCTCCCATAAGACTTGGTGCCTTCATTCTAATTCTGTTAGTCAAATTAAGTGTTTCTGGCAGTTTAGGGAGGAAAGAAAATCTGGTTCTGTCATGCTCCAAAAGAGTTGTTGCTCACCCTTATCTGCAGTTACTTAAAGAACCCAGGTAGTACAAGTATTCACTTGAATTTAAAGTTAAAGAAATCAGCTCAGAGCAGGAAGCTCAACTAAAGCCCTCTACCAAGACAGTGTAATAATCATGTTCCGATTTATTTCAAATACAGTATAGAGGATCCTACAGGATGAGGATCTACAACAGGCCCGACATGATGGGACACACCATGGAGTTCATGGATGACTGCCCCAATGTGTACGAGCGCTTCCGCTACCGTGACATTTATTCCTGCAACATCATGGAGGGCTTCTGGATCTTCTATGAGCACCCCAACTACAGAGGACGCCAATATTTCCTGCGCCCCGGAGAGTACAGGGCCTGTGGTGACTGGGGCTGCCACAACCCCATGGTGGGCTCATTCAGGAGGATGAGGACTATGTAAACTATGTGCAACTCAAATAAACGCTTGATTTTCAAATAGCAATGACTTTTGTGAGTTTATTTAAACAAATTCATGCAGCATGCAAACAACTCTGAGGCAAAATTATACTCCTTAGCAAAGCAGCACATATGCTTCCTGCTTAGTGTATAACATATATTCCATTGATAAAAGCCTGGAGCTACTTATAATCTGTATCACTGTCAAATACCTTTCAAAACCAACCAAACCTTCCCTCTTTGCTTGCTCTTTGCCCTGCCTGTCCACACAGTTTGCATGGAGGTTTTTCCTGGCTTTCATGCCAATAAAGGCAGATGTTGCAAGTCTTATTGTACCCCTATGAGAAAGTGCAGTTGTACAGTATTTTCCATAGACAGACAGAGCTTTGACAGAGACAAAGAGGCTGCTGCTGCCCACCAGTCCTATAGTGTTCTGCAGTCTGTAGAGCGTACTGTGCTGACACGACAAAGCTTTGTTCCACATTGCAAAAGCCCTGATCCCAGCGGGTCTATAAAGAGGTCTGGTAGAGCCCAGTATCTGGTCTGGTCTGAACTTAACACAGTTACAATGGGCAAGGTAAGTGCTTAATTTAAAATCTATATGGTGAAAACAACCCAGTTTTTTATGTTTGATACACTGATAATCTGCTAAGCAGTAAATAACTTTGATAGTCAGTTAAACTGATAAATGCAAAAAAGACAAGCTCAAGAATTATTTGTCAAATAAAATGCAAAAAACCTTCACTGAGAGATAACTCGACCGTTAGCTGGTAGATGTGTAATGGTCAGTAGCAAAATAAAGAGCTGCAGATAAAAGTTTTTAAAGCATGTCTTTGTCTTTTGTTGAGTTTGGAGTCTTTATTCCTGAAAAAATAGGCCAAGACTTTTTTTCTACTAACAATACTGTGCTGCAGTGTATTTTATTCAACTTTGCCTTTGCTGCATCATTTGGGACATTTTTTTTCTCATACTCCCTTAGGCTCCCTCAATCTAATCTAAATTTTTTCATTCACTTTTATTCTATATAAAAACTTTGTTGGATAAAGCTAACTTGCAAACTTGGCTCAGAGTAACAAATGGTAAGGTTATAAAAACTATGGAGACTTAATAATATTTGTAATGAAGGATGGAACATATAAACACGATTGTGTTCATCCATCGTGTGCAGATTATCTTCTACGAAGACAGGAACTTCCAGGGTCGTCACTATGAGTGCAGTAGTGACTGTCCTGAGATGCAAAGCCACTTCAGCCGATGCAACTCGATAAGAGTGGAGAGCGGTTGCTGGGTGGCCTACGAGAAGCCCAACTATGGTGGCTACCAGTACATGCTGCACAAGGGCGAGTACCCCGACTACCAGCGCTGGGCGGGATTCAATGACTGCATCCGCTCCTGCCGTATGGTGCCACCTGTGAGTTGTGTTTTGATGCCATGTTTGCAGCAATGTTCTCACAAAAGGTTTTCTGTAGCCTGTGCCAGTTCAGGATCATTTAGTTCTCAGCCTGATCCTGCTGTTTTGAACCACTCAGTGCCAGTACCTGTGGCTATTTTAATTGTCCTTTTTATGGTCACTGGATCAGGAAAAGTTTATTATAGGAAAAAAGTTTGTCCATTAATTAATTTCAGATTGCGCATTGTTACTCTATTGCCTGTGGGAATATAAATGGTTACCCTAAATGGCAGTATCATCTTAGTGTCTTATTATTTTGATTTTAGTACAATGGGAACTACAGGATGAAGATCTTTGAGAGGTCTGACTTTGGGGGCCAGAATCTGGAGCTAATGGACGACTGCCCAGATCTGCACGAGCGCTTCCACACCCGTGACATCTCCTCCGTCAATGTCATGGAGGGCTACTGGATGCTGCACGAACACCCCAACTACAGGGGACGCCAGTATTTCTTGAGTCCTGGAGAGTACAGGAGGCACAGCGAGTGGGGAAGCACCAGCCCAACCTTTGGCTCCCTGAGACGTGTCACTGAGCTCAACTGATTCCCAGCTTCTTTTTTAACCCTTTTTGAGCCTCACTGTTAAGCTTTCCACCCTCTTGTTCCCCTCATGCCAACACTGTTTCAGTGTGGTCTCAACAGTGTGGTGTCCAAACCTGAAATCACGCATTTTAATGATGGGGGTTTTGGTGCGTCTGTTGTTGGGTTCTGGTTTTGTTGGGTTGCTTTGCATTGTTGGGAAAAGTTCCTTCCCAACTCTGCTCCTCAAGCAATGCTCACAGTTAATAGTGATGGTCTTTTTTTTTTCTTTTGCTTTGGTCGTCCCATAGCAAAATGGTTTTGCCTTGCCGGTCCCCAACCTCCTGTCCTACTGGAATCACAATAAACGAAAACTTGATGAAAGTCAACTAAAGGGAGCCTTTGTTAATTTTCTATTGACTACTACAGCTGTCACTATAAAAAGATCAGGGGGATATGACTCTTCATAAATCTGAGGAATATTTTTCTCTTTAGTGGGGTGATTGAACTTTCATCAGGCCACAGAGTTAGATTTAGAAGTGTAACCACTGAGGTCCCAGTAAGACCATGAGTTTTCTACAGTTTGCCATGATATTGTCATTCCACATACACAAAGAAAAATTATCAAGGAAACAGAAGCTTATTCTTTGAAGTTGGATATTAAAGACTGAAAAAGAGGGTATCTGAGGATGAGCATGTAGGAGTCTTTATGAGATCACATGGCACAGAGTAAGCGCGTTGGGTCCATGAAAGATGCCCACATTAGATCGACATCACAGGGCCAGTGCCAACTCAAAGGGCTGGAGTCAAAGTGGCCTGATATTAGCCTCGAGCATCAAGCTCTCTCAGAACAAAAAACAAAACCCAGTCCACATCCCTGCTCATGCATTTTTCATCAGCCCAAGATACAGAACCCTTTCAGAAATAAATATCAATTATTGAAATTGTTAATTAGACGCTGCGTAATTGGCAAAGATACACATGAATAAATAACTTTGACCATTAATTATTGATTCAAAAAAATCTGAAGCCCAGCAGGGAGTGCATTTGAGAGTCTCTCAAGATCAAGCACAACAAGAAATATGAGTTTTGGCCTTGAGTAATGTCCAATTAAAGGACTGTCAGCTTTGCTGTACAAGTCCAGAGATTTGCCCTCGTGATTCTTTTTATATCTGTGGACAACAATACCCAGCAGACAACATAACATCAACATGGTGCAGCATGGGATCTGATGAGTTGGGGTCTGGGGTTAATATCAGATAAGAGATGAGAGGAAACGTACAGGCTGCCAGGGCTCAGCCATGATTGTACGTTAACTCAAGGCAGCGGCAAGCCATATCATGTAGTTTATCATTATGGAGCTATGATTTTATTATGGTAAAGAAAATTCATACAGTGATAAGGGCAATTTTCGGAATTTTTGATACATACTATTCCAACAGCTTTAAGAAGCATGGCTGAAAGTGAAAATAATATTGTTGTTTCCCACTCTAGAAGCGAAGTGTTTATTATTTTATCTCTTCAAGCAGAAACACCTGGATGAATACAGGGAGAGTGGATAATCGTCCAAGTACAATCATCCAATCAAATGCCCGGAAAGCTCATAATATTTTATATCTCTATTGCCCTTGTAAATTTAAGAATGAATGAACTAATGGTTTATTTCAGTTCTAAAGGAACAAAATGCTCTCTCAAATGTACACATTCAAAAACCAAACAACATATATGCCCATACCAAGGCTTACTTTGGCTTGTCCTATGTAGTCCACAAGATAAGGTCACGAAGAGGCACTAGCATCAAAAATGAACTAAATTTAGGAAGTACTTGACACAGGAATGCAAAAACATGAGTCTCTGGACATTTGTATTTAAGGTTTATGGCTTAAAACTTTGCAAACTTCCCATTAAAGATCAGTAAAAAAAAACAAAACAGAAGATTTCAAACTTGTGTCACTAAGCTCTACTGCATTTACTATTTATAAAACTAAAATCAGTTATCAATTATATCAGTAATTAAAATCATTAAAATCTGCTTTGTTCAGTTTTTAGGAGCCATTAAGGTGGTACATCAGTTGAGGACAGAAGTGGGCGATCATCAGCATGAACGGCATGAAAGGATAGATAAAGGGTCTTAGGTCATCAGTTTACCTTTGTTGGTCCCCAGTGGGAAAATTTCAGTTGTTGCAGCAACATTTAGCTGTTTGTCTTGAACTTCAAGAAAAATTTAAGGATGCAGTTTTTGTGTGGATTTCAAACATGAAGCAGGAGATGGTTTAACAAGGAATTTTGAGAAACTTATGAGTGAGTTACAGTTTATTGCAAAGATACAATTTCTTCTCAATATAAAATCTGTAAACAGGAATGTCGGTGACTTACCTGCAAAACAAAACCTTTCATTTGACAAGAAAACATTCCTCATATTCCTGTTATTACCTAAGTAAAAAACTGGTGTACATGTACAGTAACTGGGAACAACACAGCTGCTCCCAAACAGCTACTGTTACTGTAGCAAACAACTTTGATGCACGTGATATTGTAAAATACAATTCCATGCTTCAAACAGGCAATACTCAATGTCCCTAGATTGTTCAGTCTCTACCTCAAGTCATTTAGATATTTTCAATCGCTTCACACATAAAAAGGACAAAAGAGTGAGATCCGAGTTTTGTCTCCTGCTTCATCTCTGAACCCTTTGGACTTGGTGATGGGGAGCTGATTGAAGGGTAAGTAGTGCGTTTTGGAGAATGAATTCTTTAGATGCTAGAAAAGAGAAAGAAAACGAAAGAAACAGAGGAACCAAGAACATAAGCCTGTGATTCCATTATTAGTCTCAGTTCTCCTTCTCCCCCTTTTCATTTCTGATGGCTGGATAATTAAACCTCTATAGTATTGTCTTCCATCTTCCTTGCCCCACTTCCAGCAATGTGAATTCCCCTATGGGCAACTTTAAAAAGGCCCTTTTTAGACATCTGTTTTTCAGATCAGTACGATTTTTTTTCCCCCATTAATTTGTGTTCTTTGTGAAAGTAGAAACACGAGTGCCAGGACAGAGACGAACGTACGTGTAAAAATCCTCAACAATTCAACTGCAAAAATCAAAGAAAGTAAGAATAATATCCAAAATATTCTTTTTCAACATTTTTTTTATTCTACAATACTGCTATTAAACAACCCATACCAGTCCTTTAAGACATCAGATAGGAGCTCAGAGGCTGGAATGTTACAGAGCTTAATTTAAAAGCAGTCGCGTTCTCCCCTCCAGCTTGAAGGAGGCAGCTTGTCAATTACTGTTCCTACTCTGACAGGAGCTTTGGGCACCACACGGAACGAGCAGGGAAGCGGCAAAGTGTGAAAAAATGAGCACAACTTGTAACAATGATCAAATAAATAAAAAAAATGGTAAATAAAAAGGTTGCATGCAAGTTGGAGTGTACTTAAACTGAACACTGCTATAAAACTAAAACCAGGAAATTTCTGATACTTTTGTATAAATGTTGGTGATACAATAGAATTTAAGTCGCATAATTAAGTTTTAATGCAGGAAAAGTTGGTGAACCGATTTTTTTTAACAACAGAAAGTGGTTAAACTAAAACGTTCTATCATCAAATATCAACTCAGTGATATTAGTCCATGTTGGAAATTACCAACATCAGCACCTCAGCAAGTCAGAATACATTTAGAACATTCAGAAAATTCTACTCGGTATTACAGCAAAGACAGCAAACTAATGTTACTGACTGATAGAAAGAGAAAAAAGTAAGAAAGCACTTACACTTGTGGGTAATGAGC
>JAQLOL010000014.1:9718417-9730848 GCA_029783665.1 Naso thynnoides
ACTGCTGTAAGGAGAAGTTCTCTTTGTTTGCTGGAGTGGCAGCTTGCAGCTCCCAGCAGCTGAAATCCAGAGGAAGATCCCTTGAGTGCTCAGGACTTCTGGTGAGAGCTCTGGTGGGAGCTAAAAGCGTTTAGTAAAGGACCATAGCAGTCTATTTTTAATTTCTCAAAATTGGCAGAGATCACCCACATCTTCTGCAAATGTTAAAACATGACCATGTGTAGATCTCAGACTGCATTTTGAAAGCCCATTCACTGCCATTCATGTTGAAGCAGGCTATAGAAACACTACAGGACACATGAGAGTTGCTAGGTATAGGTAATTCACTCTCATATAGAGACTGTCGGTGTTTATTTGGTCAACAACCGCAGAAGAGAGGGGGGCCGGGAATTGTTGAGATGAAAGTTATTATGCCCGAAAAAAAACAGTTTCTTCCAAGTGCTGTCTCCAGGCTTGAATATTAGTGTGAAGAAGGATTTATTTTCAATACAATTATCAATACTACCTCATACTCAATCCTCAAAATACATTTATGCAATAAAACTCAAAACATTACCTATCGAAAAAAAAGAACCAAAAAAAGTGCCGCAACTTTGTGCATGTGCATCTATCTATTAAAGCTGTTTTTTAAGCCCAGAAAGGAGCTCCTTACCAAATAAATCATGGTGGATCAATTATATTATTTTAATTTAACTTAAAAATAATTTTAAAATAATAATGATATTCATAATGATATGCCTTTCCTCTGCATCCTATAGCAACTCTTGCACATGTAATGGTGTAGTATTGCATGGGAACAGGTGAGACTTTTCATTTCCTTTGGTACTACTCACTATTCCTCATCTCTCCACTCGACAGACACAGACGCAAGTTTGTTGAGATAGACCTGTTTGTACCTGTTAAATGGGGTTGTCTCCAACAAACCTGCTCAATAGTATGTTTGTAAAAGGCCCTGTAGAATGATTTTGGAGATATGAAGGGCTTCTGAGATGGGTAGAAGGCCTGAAAGCCATGTGAGGAGTCCATTAGTGGGTCCAGTATTGGAGGATGCCCCCTGATCCGATGGTATCAGTGCCTCAAGGCAGAGGACATGAACACAACAAATGCTATCAGGCAGCAGCAGGGGCTGAACAACAGGATCATTATCTCTGTCAATGAAACTCAGAGTAGCCCCAAGCACAGACACACCCACACAAGCAGGTATATAAAGAGGTTGATGGAGTAGCAGTGCACCTGAGCTGCTGGCCACTACACGAAGGTGTAAGGAAGAGTCACACGGAAAAGAGAAGGATGGAAGAAAAGGGATCAGAGAATGGAATAGCAGCCATGGCAGCCTGCTACCAGAGTTTTGATCCTGCAGCATATCTAAAGTATAATTACACTCCACCACGGGCTGACTTTGAGAGGAAGGACAGCATCACGCTATGGAAAATGGGATGCCTGCATAGAGCTTTCAGAGACGGTAAGAAGGCTAGTTGATGGAGCCTGTAAACGGTCAAAGTTGCATATGACTAAATTGAACTACTATGATATTCTCGTGTGTTTGCAGGCAAATGCTCCTGATGCTGGATTTAGCTCATTTTGGAGACAAACATTTCATTTTTTCTCTATTATTTGCTCTTTTTAAAAAAAATTTGTTTCTTTAAATCTAGAATTCACGGTTCTCAGACATGCAAATACAAAACAAATCTATGAATTTTGCTTTAAATGTGATCAAAAACAGGATTTGGATTCAAATATTTCATTTGATTGTTATAATCTCAGATAATGGGCGCAACAAGCCAAACTAGAACATGTGACACGAGGTGTGACAAATTTTGAGTGTCATCAAAATGACTGAAGAATTACAGAGATAAAGAATTAAGATTTCTTCTGATCACAGTTTACAGAGGCAAATACCCATGATCTACTGAGTTTTTGCCGTATCTAAATCTAAAAAACATTTTTCAGGTCCATCTTTTTATTTTAATGATATATTATTGTGTTTTCTGTCTGGTCATTTAAATAGGAGCAATGTATTAACCAAAGCATTTTTGAAAACAACCCTCCATTAGCTCCTGCTCATTCTCATGTGCCCACTCTGCTTCTCCTTCACCTTTTTTAGGTGATGTGAAAGGTGAGGTGCTGGTGGATGTAGGCTCGGGCCCTACTCTGTACCAGGTGCTGAGTGCCTGTGAGGTTTTCAACAAGGTGATCCTCACAGACTTCCTGGAGGTGAACAGGCAGGAGCTGAGGCACTGGCTCCAGGATGATGGACACTGCAGCCTGGACTGGACACCCTTCCTGCAGCACGTCTGCAAGCTGGAGGGACGAGAGTACGGCCAAGTCCCTTTAAACTGCTTTTGAAGACTTGAGAAATCTTGAAATAGTACTCAATCAATTCTCAGCACCTTAAGAATTATAGTTAAATTAGTATCATCATCATATATTTATTTATATTTGTAACTTACAGTATATTCTGATAATATAAGAAATTCTCTTCATTGCTAAGATTAAAGAACATTCAATGATACATTTTCAAATATTTTGATAACACTCCAGAGATCCTTTCCTCTCTTCTTGCTTCACTATACAGAATCATCTGTAGTCATCTTCTTTATAGATTAATAAGATCACAATTTTTTACTCTGGCCCTCTCAAGCAGTGAACCTTCTTTGTTCTATGGCAGCTATAATGCCTCGATTTCTGATAGTTATTAATAGACAGATTTTGATAAGTAGGCATAGCCACACAGACATATTTGGAAACCAAACTTAGAGTAATGCATAGATAATTTGCAGGCATGCCAACAATGGCATTGGAAATTTACAGACATATTTATAAACCAAACCTGCAGTCATGTGTATAGAGAATCTACAGTCATGCTAACAGCCTTGTGGGGATACGCTTACGACTTAACATGCCAACCATGGCAGTGACAATAATAGCATGCCAATGCTAAATAGAAGAATGTTTGTCATGTTTACTATTTTAATTGGAATATTACCATGCTACGTTTGCTAAGATAGCACTAAATATATGTTCTGCTGAGGATGATGGGAATTTCAATAATTTTGCATGAAGGCCTATTTGGTCACAGTCCAAAGTGAAAGGCAATTTAAGATTGTAACCTGATGATGTCTCTAGACGAAGGATCAATGTCTTACCAAACTGACTAAAAATCAAACTTGGAAACAAACTTAGAGTAATGTGTCGATAATTTGTCATCATGCTAACAATGTTGTTGGAAATTTATAAACATATTTATAAACCAAAGACGAAGGATCAATGTTTTACCAAACTGACTAAAACCAAACTTAGGGGGCATAAATGTGTGAACAAGATTTTATGGTAATCCATCAAACAGCTGTTTACATTTCAGTCCAAACAACACTGCAACCTCATGCTGGCGCTACAACAAAAGTCAGGGGACCACTCAAATCAGGCAGATGCATTGTTTGGAAACCAGAATAATGAATAATGCTTTGCTGTGCACTTATAATGGCTATTTTATATTATTCATAATTTATTGATATCTTTACCAGACCCTCAGAATGGAAAGAGAAAGCTGCCAGGCTACGTCAGGTTGTCACAGATGTAGCCCCCATTGACATTCACCATCCTCAGCCTCTGGTCCATGACGCCCTCCCGTCGGAAGGGGCCGACTGTCTCGTGTCCTGCTTCTGTCTGGAGGCCTCCAGCCCCACCATGGCTGCCTTCACCAGGGCCCTGGTCCACATTGGGACACTCCTGCGACCTGGAGGCCACCTGCTACTCATTGGAGCCCTGGGAGAGAGTTACTATTTCGGGGGCCCCGGAGTGAGGATCCCTGTAGTCCCACTGGATGAGGCCCAGGTCTGTAATAGTTTGAAGGAGAATGGCTTCACCCTGATCAGGCTAGAGGTTTACACACTGCCTCAGGATATGGGTGTGGGAGTGGATGATGTGACTGGGGTGTTTTTTGCAAAGGCAAGAAAGAATTAAAAGTTATAGTGGGTAAAGAAGCAAATAGGATCATATAAAGCATATTAAAGTTAAAAGTAAAGAAGCAACCAATCAGATGAAAGTATTAGACATTAAGTCAAGGTAAATGCAAAAATTAGCACAGAAAAGAATTAGTTGTGCTTTTTTCTCTAGTAATGCTTATAATAACTCTCACAATTGTTTTTATTTTTAAATTTTTCATGCTGGTCTTGACATAAATGTTCCTCGAAAGTTTTGAACATCAATCAGTTTACATATATACACATACATACACAAAACAGTCGATGAAAAGTTTTTACTTTACTTTTTCTTTCTTTTCTGTTCCAGCAGTGTCTTTTCAGATAGAATACACATTTAAGACAGTCACTTTTTTTGGCAGCCCTGCTCTTTGTGTCAAAATTGAAATCACACATCGCCCCCTGCAGTTCAAATAGAGCAACTACAGCATCAAGAATGCTACGGTTCAGTCTTTGCCATTGGCATACTATCAATACTATCATAACTTTACTCATTTTCAGTCCATTTATAAACAGTAAATTCTGATGAAATAAGACTTCTGTTTGATTAACTGTTATTCAACTAAGAGACTGATGAGATGCCTGTTGTGTTCAACGGCTATGAAAAGTTTGTTTTGTGATGATGTTAATAAAGAATTGGCAATGATTATATTATGTGTTTGTGTTTCATACTGACAACATAATGTCAATGTAAAGGTCAATAATAAAATAGCAGAAGCAGCATAAATTGGGTAATACATGTATAATCTTAGTATTTTATATGGTATAAATTTCATGTTGTTTTGCACTATTATTGTAGATGTGAATCTAATAATATGACTGTGTAGTTAAAAGTATTGAACACTGTGTTAGTCTAGTCTGTCTAACTCATCAATCCATTATCTCAATGAAGTTTGTGCAAGAAAAATCTATGGCCAAGACCATACCTCTAAAATAATAGACATAAACACTAAAATCACTAAAAATATATACATTTTTATTAGTGTTTTAATGGTTTTGCGCACTTATAAGGCGTTAATGCCAATTTATCTCTTTTAACGCACACACGTCCTGGACCTCGACCCGCCCCGTAGTTTGGGATATCAGGAAGCAATGCAGCCACCACAATAGACATATACACAAGATACACAACTTAAGACAAGAAAGCTAAATTGGATGGGTAAGTATATATTCTTAACTGTTAATAGTCTGTATACTGGGACATTACTGAAAGGTTAGCAGTGAGTATTAAGGTTTAGTGAGCTGTTAGCTTCCCCATTAGCACACTGTACCTCAATAACTCCGCCACTTCACTTTCTGACACCATGTTGTAGTCTGTATCATACAGGGACACTATTAAAGTGTGGTCTGTCTGCTAAATGTAGGGTGAGTATTTCATATAACACTTCTGACTGATAGCCAATATGTCAGGGAAACCAAACTGTTGCTGTTGCCTATAGCAACTACGGCAACAGACATGACCAATCAAGCCCTGATCACATCAGACTACACATAGCAGAGCACCGAGTGGTTGATCAGAACATATATCACAGCGTTTTTCATTATTTTGGATTGCTGCAACAATAATAAACATACTTTTGCATGAAGCAAGCATATTTGTTCACTCTCATGTTGATTAGAGTATTAAAAAACTTCAAACTTAACTTAAAAAATATTCCTTCAAAGTAAATTTAGAATTTAATTTAAAGATCTGCAATTAACCATGTAAATCCTGATTAATCCTAATTAAATATTTTCATTGATTGAAAGCACTAATCTTTAAAATATAATGTGGCTTATATACTCTATAGAGTAGTGTAATAAAAGTACAAAAAAGGAGCAAACATAGAGACACACTGCTGTCAGCTGTAGTTTCCATTAGCATCTGTGAGGCTAAAACACACACCCAGATCAAGCCTCCTGTGTAACACAACACTATAGGGCAGATTTGACTACAGGTACAGTTTTTATCATGGATGTTTGTTGTAAGACATTTTGCAACATTTGTCCTCTGAGAGGTGTACATGGGTGTGTGTTGATCGGTTGGTGCTGTCGGAGCAACAGAATTGTCTCAGTTAAAAATAAACAGATCATTTACAGATCATAATTGTTTTATTAGCAACCAACACAAAACATTGTTTATATACAAGGACAAGGATGAATCTCCATCATATATGTTTTGTTTTTTGGGGAAAAAAAATAATTCTTTTAATTTCAATCAGAATTTTCCTCCCAAACAGATCATGCCTGCTAATCGCCATGAAGCCCATTTGTAATGTCAAACCAGAAAAACTGTGTTGCATTATCATGATTAGTTGGATTAGTCTGATATGATTTAATCTGGTTTACTGAGGCTGCACTCAAATCATCTGTAATCTATCCTCTCATGATTTCCTTAACCTTACATGCAAATGTCCAAAAAACTGAGAAAAACGCACTGTAACAGTCATTTTGAAACATTTGCTGGGTTAATATCCAAAAGGTTTTGGCTTTGCACCGTATGTATGTTTACTGTATTATAGTATATCATGTGTTATAGTGCATCATATTCTATAAAAACTCACAATCACTGACATATCTGTATGACACAAAATATGAAATAAAACCTCATCAGGGCTTTTTTTTAACATTATGGATAACATTGAATTTTAAATGTTTGCAATATATAAGAGCAAATGTATGTGTGTTTCCTCTTTTAACGACCAAAAGTCTTATCTGACGTGATGTGCATCATCTGCTCTTTTTTTAAATATTCTTGGATTTGTGTTTCAGCACCAGCGTTTTCTGAATCTTGCTGAATCTAAAAAATTTACTTGCTTAAGAAAAATGCCTCAGTTCTTGGCAGTTCTCATATTCCTTGTGCAGTGTCCTTGGCTGTTTGGAGTTCAGCCTTTGTTTCCTTGGCAGACCGACTCATGATTTCCTGCAAAAGTCTTAGGTTAAACTTTCCCTCATACCTGCTCATTAATATTCTGACCTTCCTCGATGCCCGTCTGTTTTCCTCTCTCTCCTTTTTTCCACATTCAACTCTTAAGTCACATGCAAGCACACACTTACCAAATGACACACACTCACACGTACATCCATGCACTTACATATACACATAGCTCATATGTGTGCAGTGCAAGTCTGTTCCACGTTAACCCTCTGTCTTCATCTGAGTCCTCTTTGTTTGTCATTCTCCTTTTTCCTCCTCTCTTTCTTTGGCCTCCTCTTCATCTGCGCGATGATGGCTGAGATCCACACTGTCTGGTGGAGCACACTGATCCCTGAGTGGTCTGCTTTCTTCTCTTGGATCTGACAAGAAAGGGATTTTAAAGCATGGCACGATTCGATAGAAAACGGCATAATGTGATAGAGCTGTCTGGCCCACCTGTGGCTGATGCTGTCTGCTGGCTCTTCTTCTCACGTTCCTCCTCTTCCTCCTCAGAAGACGTATCCTCTTTGTCGACAGAAGTCATGTCCAGGGAGGACAGGTGGGCCTGGGCCATCCGCTGGACAGCTAAAAATGCAAATCAGGCTATAACTTAGCACTGTGATTTTACAATGCTGATCAGTTTCCTACCTTTAAGGATCATACTAGTGTTAAAACATGTCACCGACACATAGGTGTTTTTTACTTTTTCCCATAACATCTTTATATATAAGATATTGTGTTTGTTTACATTTTGTCCATATTTAATAAACGTTACAGAAAGTACCCAAAAATGTGCGATAACGTTTGTTAAAAAGAACGTCTGTGTCATAATCCGTCTTCACACTAATATTCAAGCTAGGAAGGCAGCACTTGTAAGGAACTATTTCTCCAGGTGTGATAACTTTCTTCTCGACGACTTTAATCACGACAGTAATCACTCTTGTTGTAGTTCTGTTTGTGCTCTGTCAACTCCTGAGGAAAAGCACTATCTTAGCTTGCAAATATTTCAATATGGTCACCAATTAATTGCTCTTTTTTTTTTTTTTTTACTTTTGATTCTTTCTGCATTTTTTTAGTTTTTGTTTAACCGTCTCTCTGGTTTGCAGTTTCAAGTCTCCTTTTCATACCTGTTAGTATTTAGAATAGTCCATTTGACACAGTTGACTTACAACCAGAAAATATTCCATAGAAATCTCATAATTTAGTAAACGTAGGAAATTATGTCATTCCACTCTGTTGGAAGCATCATTGATGAGAGTGGCTCCGTGTGGTCACAAGTGTGCTTTGTTGCACTTATAATCATATCCAGAAGTGATGTCATTGGTTGGTTGAGTTCACTTTAATATTACAAACACTGCTGCAGCTTAAGAGGGTCACACAAGGCAAGATTTTTATGAGGTGCTTCTCTTTAAGCACAATACAATTTTAGTTTTGTAAGAGACAGAAGAATACATATGATAACATGAGCTTAAAGCTGAGGTAGGCAGTTTATGTTTGGTGTCATCAGGAGAAAAACTCACAGTAACGTTTCAGCATACTGTAATTCAGGTGGTCTGAGAGAACGCTAGACTTCTGCACTTCTCCTTGGCGCTGTATTCAGGCTTCAGAAAGTGAAGACCGTGACGGGGTCTTTTAGGCCAATCAGGGGTCATTTCAGAAAGCATGTGTTCCTACTGGCTGCTCCACACTGTGCAGGTGACATCAAAAGGCTGTACAGTGAGACATGTATGACGACAGCCTGTGTGTGAGAGGAAAAACTTTTTTTTTTCCAAAGCGCCACACTATGCTCCTTGGTAGCTGTACTTTTTCCTACAGTTTCCCATATGCCTAAAGTCCATACATTCAACTCAGTTTCCCACAATTCTTAGTGAACAGTCCTCTTAACCTCAGCAAGTCGAGGGGAGTCACCTACCGGTGTTTCCTCTACCTTTCATTTGGAGGAGCGGCCGCCCCTCCCAAAAAGAAAAGCACAAAATATTTTATTTCAGCAAAGTGTGACTGTCTGTCCTGAGCAATGTCTCTGCTCCGCTTTCTTGTTGCCACTGACAGTTTGGCTCATACACACTTGACACAAACAGCTTTGTGCACACACATGTGGCTTATCAACACTACCATTACCACATTTTTGTTTTAAAAGGTAAGTTTTTTGCTATGAAATAGACAGAGATCTTTTAAAAAGACAATATTAGTTGCCTAGATGTACGCGTGAAGAAGTGCAGACGGGTTAATTGACAGTAACAAGAGTTGAAGACAAAGTCAATTCGCTCCGTCATTCAGCTGAGGAATACTTGTAAAATACGACTCATTTAAGTGTTTGGTGGATCTGGTCCAAATTTTCTGTAATCTTGTAGTCTGTCATCAAAACATATAGATGAAGTTGCCCCCCCTCACCACATCAAGTACACCTCCGTGCTAATCACCAACCCCCCATCCCCAAACAGCAAACCGAGAAATGCTAAACGAATCTTATTTTCAGGTTTTAAATAGGAAAGAAGGAGATATAAGCCACGAACCAAACTAAGATTTACACTTTTTAGTTATATAATGTACTGATGGCATTAATTGCAAATATGGAAAAAACACTGTCTGAAAACAATTTTTAATAAGACCTGGATTTTGTGTGCCCTGTATGCAACATTCGTAGTTACCGCTACATACCTGTTTGTTTGATGAACTGCACTAGAGATTTTAGAGATGTCTAATAGTGCAACAAGTTTTTTGGCCTGTGCTATAAAACTATAACTAACTAAACTAAACTACTAACGTACAGCCCTGCATCATTATGAGCTAATTGGCTTTTGAAACAAGAGACGTGCCTTACGCTCTAAAACTGGCCTCTAGTGACTTGACAAGCTGAGTTGCAGGTGACACCATCAGCCAGCATAAGTCGAGCTGAGACGGACCAGTTTACAACGCTGCAACTTTCCCTGCAACCATTTTGTCTAAGTGTGAATCTTTGGTGCAAACTGTCCTTAAAAGAAGGAGCAATAAATTCAATAAAACACATGCCAGAGCAAAAACAGAAGGGAAGGCTGTAGTGGAGTTGCTTCTTTAAGAGACTAAAGCTAGATGTTGCCTCCCCCAGCTTTAAATACCAGGAAGATGGAAAATGTGCCGTGACAAGAATTTCTTGCAGTGACCTTAAAATAACTCTCCCTTTACTGAATAAGGTAATGGCATATATATAAGTAATTTTCTCATTTTTAATTAGGACCACACTTATTTTTAATTTGGCTTTAAACACTGCAGGAATAACTTCTATACCACAGAATTATGTCAGCATTGTGTAACTTATGGTTCCTTTGTCTCAATGTCAGTGGGTTTCTACAGTGAATAATGATAATGTCCACTCAGTTAGCAGAAATGCTACAAAAAAGCTTTATGGCACACAAACCGAAACAGACAGCTTGTTGTTTATGAGCATGATTGATCCGCTGTTCTCTTTTTCACTATCTATGGTTGGAAGCAGAACAAAAAAAATTTTAAGATAATTGAAGCATTTCGTGTTTATGAACAAACTGGTACTGTGCAAATAAGTGTCATGTTTCTTTCACTCTGTCCAAAAAAACAAATGCAGGTGCTACACAAGATCTTTTTGTCAGTAAGCAGTACCAGAAAGTAGACAAGTTGCAGACAGAGACTAATTGAGACTACTACTTGGTACTTGCGCACAAAAAAACTGTTTTTCAGAATTATTTTAAACTTTCCAACCTGTTGACTTATCATAATATGTATATATTATAATGTCATAGGAAGCTTAGCAGTAGTGTCTTGAGATCATGTGACTGTGGTGGTTTGTTTAAAACCTAAAATTAGCTTTTAATATTGGTGTTTAAGATTATCTTGTTGAGCAAATCATGTAAGTGTCTTAAAGTTTTGTTCACCACAGAGCTTATAGATGGTGTTTATGTAAAAAAAAAAAAAAAAAGGCATGCAATTAATCACACCAATGCATTTTCAGTGAGACATATGGACATTTTTGAGCAGCAACAGCAAAGACTGCAGGGGTCAAATTCACAATTCCCACAGAACAGAAAATAAATAGTAATATAACATATTCATATCAAATAGTAATGTTTTAGTGTGTGCTTATATTTGTGTGTATCTCAGTCTGTGTGTATGTGTGAGACCATGTTGCAGCTGTGTGCCTATCCTATAATCCAGGATGATCCAGAACAGACTCACAGCTGTCTCTGCTCCTAATCTCCCATAACACACACACACACACACACCCACACACACACTCACACACACTGTGTTTTTGGAATACGCATGTATTCCAAACAAATATAGACCGCATGGCAGTTGCTGCAGCAGAAGTAGGTCTCACAAATTCTTTCAGTTTGTGTCCTAAATATATGATGTGACACATATGTTACAAAAATTTCAAATTGCAAACACGTTCAGGACAGTGCACCTACCTTTTAGTGAGGGAGGCTGGTAGGTCGACGTGTGAACCAATTTGGCTTTCAAGGCTCCATTTTCGCCTAGAACCCACTATAGAGGCACAACAGGAAAAATCATGGTTTATAGATAATAAATGTATGACAGTGTGAAAACAGTATATGTGTTTAAGTGATATATCAGCAGAGATTGTCAAAATATGCTATCTTAAAGCAACACTATGTAACTTTGACAGGGAACCATGGCTTCGAGAAACAAAACTTAACGATGCACATTCATAAGTAGCATAAAACAGCCATTTTATTGAAACAGGGTCATATTTTATGAGGAAAATGTCCTCTGGTTTTTGTTCTGATGTAGGCCGACTGAAGCAGCAGCTACAGCACCGGGTCATTGCTGGTAACAGCTCCGCTAAAAAAAAAGGCTGCAGACAGATAGAGCAGTTGTAGGACATCAGAGGGAAAACCAGAGTACATTTTCTCCATAAAACATGACCCAGTTATACTAAAATTGCTGTTTTATGGGACGTATGAATGTGCATCGTTAAGTTTCATTTCTTGAAGCCAGGCTCGCGGTCAAAGTTACATAGTGTTGCTAAGTATTGCAGCCTCTGATAAATAACGAAATATAGCACATTGCTGCTATTCTGTTTGTTTTTGACTTGTTAGCATTGAAGTAGTTTCTATAAACAGACTGGACATTCACTGAATGTCGAGTCTGTAGCCATGGCAGGGCAATCTTGGTACTGGAGAAGCCCTGGTTTCCATTTGTAGTCTTTTGTAGTCTGGGTAATTAACGGAGGAGTGTTCAGGGCGTGTAAGCCTGGTAGATGTGTCCTCCTTTCTCACGTCAGACTGTAAACAATCGGACTGTAAACAATGGGGGTGTAACAATTAATCGATTCGCATCGATGCATCGATTCTACGGCCGTCAATACAATGCATCGATGTGGCCGTACATGTATCGATTATATACGTCTACTTTGTCGCTTGTTCGCCCGGTAAATTTATTTTTTTTCGACGTCCACTCAGAAACAGTACCTACTCCCATACTGCGTGTGGCGCTGTGGTAGCACTCTCGTGATAGCTTCCCCACACTTCAACTTGACTTACTTCCTTAGCATCTTTCGACCACAGCGAGCCATGCAGCGA
>JAQLOL010000014.1:9736447-9748947 GCA_029783665.1 Naso thynnoides
CGATTAATCGTAAAAATAATCGGCAGATTAATCGATAATGAAAATAATCGTTAGTTGCGGCCCTACATCGTACATTAAATAAAAGCATCTTATGGGGAAAACTGACTCATTATCTCACACTATGCTGTCAATGAGCATCTATGGTTGAAATAAATGTTGTAAAGGGTCTTATTAATTAAACACTGAAAGTAATGAGCAGCATCACTACTTAAACCATTTCAAACCATTATCTACTAGTTTGTCTGAACAGTGTCTCAATATAGTATTTAGCTTGACGTGTCTGTAAGAGTTGCTTTGAACCCAAATGGTGCTTAGAGTTGTTTCTAAAAGGATAGACTTAGATTTGACAAGAATCAGAGCCATGCCGTCGAGACTGCAAGCTTGGCTGTAAACAACAGATGTGTGAGAAACATTTGAGTGGCTGGATATTATCGATTTATTATTTTCTTTTTACATTCCAGGCTGAAACAAGCTGGCCAAGCAGATGCTCCATGAAATCTCGAGATCCTCTGCTGGGAAGACGACTCTGCACTGTGCACCTGGTGTGAGAGCAGCTTGGCGCTCAGACCTGAGCATCTTTTTGTCTTAGAGGCAGAGATGGATCAACCTTTAAAGTGTCACTTGAATGAGATTTTGTGGAGGAAAAATTATCTTTCATGAGCTCTCGTCGCCAGACTAGCAGGTCTGTGCAGGCCAACATTATTCCTGTTCATTCTGCAACATCATGTCTATACTATGAGGTCAGCACATTATACCTGTATTGACTTTTGAGCCCTTCAGCATAAGCTTCATTCATTTTACATAATACACTCACCTACTCCTTCTCACATATGACCTTCTATATTTTGTGCTAAGGGTTTTATTTCTCAGGCATATAATCTTATTTTTTAATATTACTAACAGTGCTATAGCCTATCCCTCACCTCCTCCTCCTCCTCCTGCTGCTGCACTCTTTTTGAAGGGCAGAGATGCCTCATCACTTTTACGGACTCCAAAAAAACAAACCGAGGCTGCACAGCTCAGCTTAATCCCAGAGCTGCCCCATACACTGCTGCCCACAGAGAAACACCCAACGTCAAAATACAGAATTCTGCAAAGTCGAGCTAGACTGCTTATGTAACTGTCTGTCAACCTAAGCCTCAAATGCTACAAAAACAGGGCAACACTCACTTTGTGCAGCTACTTAAAAGTGAGGACGGAAAGTTGGAAGCAAGCAAGTTGACTGAAAATGTCTTTAAGATAAAGCTGACATCAAAGTAGGGCTTGGAATTTTATTTTGAAGCTGCAGGAAAACGCAACAAAACACCGGTGATGCTGGAACAGGTAAGTTGGGTTGTATGACCCAATTTGACCCCATTCTTCCACACACCACCACCACCACCATCATCACATTACATTCCCTCACCATCTCCACCTGTCGCGGGTCCAGCTGGGTGGGCACCGAGGAAGGCACGGATAACTGGATCTTCCTCCTCGCATCCTTGTCCGCCTCTCGCTCCATCACCTCCGCGTCTGCGGGCAGCAGCGGGTCCATGGCATGCAGCCTGTCACCTCCAGAGCCGAGCGCACGGATGTCCGACTGAAAGTCCAGGTGGCGTCAGATCCGATGTCACTGCCTGTGCAAACCGTTTGCTTCTGCTTTAGAACAGGCTCTGTATTCAAAATAATGTAAGTTAGCGATCAGTTATCAGCAGCGCCCATCTGTCTCACCGGTCCTCCTGAGCGGCGTCTGACAGCTTCGCGTGCTTCCTCCTGCCTCACGCCTCTTTCTGCCTCCCTCCCTCACTCACTCACTCGCCCTTTCTCTCTCTCTCACATACACACTGTCCGCTTATGTCTCTCGCTCCCACGGTGCCTTAACGGACCTGCTGTGTGTGCTGTGTGATGAAGAAGGAAGAGGAGCGTTATGACGCTTTCACTTACCGTCGGAAAATCCGTTAAAAGGTGGCCCCAGAAAGCCCATTTTCCCCTGAGAGGGGCTGAAAATATGCCACTTCAAAAACTTGAAGAGACTCTCTCAGTGACACACAAGCTCAAAATATCTCACATATTCTTTAAATTACGAAGATATCATTAATAGCATTTTACATTTATCATAATAAGGAGACTTTATTTTAAACAGTGAAATCCCCAAAAGCAAGAGTCTGTCTCGTACAGTAAAATACTTGAAATAACACTTAGAAAGCTAATAATAAAAGAAGGACACATAACAAGTGAAGGCAGTGTGTCATTATAATAGTGCATATGCTACCATATAACTTTATTAAGTCGTAAAAGAGAGCTAATACCTCACTGAGATTTTCTGGCTTTTAAAACACTACCTGCATTATCATCGACATAATCACATTTGGAACAAATCACCTGAATTTGTGTCCTTAAAATGAAACATTGAACATTAGCAGCTTGAGATATGAACACCTTGATCCACTGCTGTAGTTTGTGTTTTGCCCTTGTGGATATTTTGAATCTTTTGGATCTGTTTATCGATATTTTTGTACCTGCACCTTTTACTGATCTTTTATTTTTGCACTCTTTGTATTTGAACTTTTTCTTCTTTGCACTGCAACTTCCGCAACACCTGGATAAATAAAGTTCCATCTTACCTAATATCAAGACACATCACTGCTATTGTTGGCACAAGTGATGATGATCTAAGTGGCGGGATAAAACCAAGATAGCACTTCAAGTACAGCACCTCAGGAGGTGAGAACATGGCAGACAAAAAGTCCTTTCTGTCAGTGGACCAATGCTTTGCAGCTATAAGGTTTTGCACTGGCACAATGTGTTGATTTCCTCTCTTATCTTGCAATGAGGATTTGATAAAAATCTATGTTTTTTTTACTGCTTCTTCCTGCCGTGGCCTTGACTTTATCATGTGTTATAAGAGGTCATCAGCTGGGATATTCATTGCCATGGCAACAGTTCCTCTCCACAGTGCTGAGTGTTGGCAATAGGTAAGTGTATTGTGTGTTTTCATGTGTCTGTGTGTGTGTGTGTGTGTGTGTGTGTGTGTGTGTGTGTGTGTGTGTGTGTGTGTGAGTGCTTCATAGCAAGTCCGAGGAGAGTATAAATATATATGCAAATAGGGGAGAAGGGTGACAACAATGCAGCACTCCGACAGAGGTTGTCAAACAATATCTGCTTTTTATTTAATGTCAGTAGACACTATGATGAAGGTTCTTCACCATATGCGCATATGAATAATGAATTATGGTGGATTTATAGTGCATTTCAGGACATGAAGGAGCTGAGGAGAGAAGGAGGGAGAGCAGATAAAGAGGTGACATGAGGACAACAAGCATGAGGTGTGTGTGTGTGTGCGGGTGTGTGTGTGTGTATGAGGAAAGAGAAGGGGGCTCTCATTAACTCACTTAGTATTTCACATAGTTTTTGTTATCAGACAAATTATTCTTTTTCGTCAGTGCTTGGAAGCCTTTTGTCTTCCTCTCAGATCTCATCTGGAGAAGAGGCAGGCCATCCTGTGAGCAAAGGGTCCAACGTTTGATCCCAGTTCCCACAAGCCGCCCATCGGTTCACCCTGCACTGCAAGTGAACATGAGAAACTGTGGATCTCTGCAGCGCAGACCTGCTGCAGCAGGATGAAAAATAAAACTTCTATGTCAGAAATTTGAGAAGCACTCATGTGTCTCAGTTCACTTTCGAATGGTTGACCCTGAAAATAAATATTAATGAGTATTTGCACCACTATGTTTAAATCATAGACATGGTTTGGTAACCCTTTACTTAAAGCATGCATCTATAATGCATTATGAACATACTGATAATGTGCTATATGCGCTATAGTGCTGTGTAATCACACTTATAAACAGGGTTGGGTTAACCCTAACCATAACCACCTATAATACATTAAAGGTGTGTTTATAATGGGTTATAGTGTGTTATATTTGTTCATAATGTATTAGAAGAACGCATTATAGACACAGGCTTCATAAAAACTGTTACCAATGTACAGCATTTAATGAAAGAGAGAAGAGTACACGTGATGTGACAATCAGTTACTTGGATAACATTAAATGCACAGAGCTGCATAGAAATAATCTACAGGATTACAGCATTATGACCACAATGGATACAGCACAATCCATCAGTGACTATCAATAATGTAATGGGTGTTAGTCTGTATTAGTGTGTTTTTACATTTCCCCACTGGGAGGCGCCAATTCACTTACAACAGTCCCTTATGACTGACCACTGTATTAAACAGTTTTAAAACTATTAAAAATAAAATTGAAAAATAAAGAGGAGAAGTTAATCTGTAAATAAAATATATACATTTAATGCTGGCAAAGTTTGAAACATTCAGAGAAGAAACTGACTGAACATGCTAAAATAAAACTTTGCAGTTGATTGGCAGGCTGAACATTTAACATGAAAACTGCGGAAGGTCCACACACTTCAGCTCCCTTCTCAGGTTTTTATTGAGATACGCAGAAAAATTTAAAAAAAGTGACGTTTCGAGCGACATGCTCTTCATCAGACTTTACAAATAATATAAAGTCGCCATCTTAAATATGCTTGAGTAAATCCTTGAAAGGCTGAATTTTTAAAATAAAGTTTACAAATTACAATATAATCATACAAGATTAATATTAAATGGTCTCAGGTAATAAAATGAAGGACTTCTATATTTAAAAAGACTTAAAGACTTATATTTAAAACATGGATGGTGGACACATTGTTAGTACACGTTTACAAATGGAAAGTTATTAGTTATACACCCAGAACACATTTCAATAACCACCTCCCTCCATATCCTGTTCAATATTTAGAAATAAATGACATCATGATCAATATTTTTCCCCCTTACACGCACTGACATTAAATCACCAGTAGATGTCACCCACATGCAGCCTGTGAAAGCCCATTTAGTAAGAATGCTGCTCGTGTGTGAACTCAGCCGTGCTGGTGATGGCACAGAGAGCAGGATTGTTTCACATAAGGTTACTGATAAAATCAGCACCAGGCAGTTATGACTTAAAGTTCAGGTTTCACTCTTTTTTTATAAAGTTAACCTCCTCCTGGTCTTTACATTTGCCTCTTTAAATCAAATCAGCGCATGTAGGATTTCATTGCTTAAGCTGTTATTTTTAACTTTAAAATTCAAAATTCAGTTTTTGTCACTCATGCATTCATTTGGTATATTTCCTGTCAGATTCAGACTGAGCTGTGACATGAACTGCATGACGGTGTGGAATTAATGAAATTAAGAAAGAAAACCTCAAAATTATAGAGTGAAATCATGATCAAATCATAATTTTATTGGAAGTATAAATGCATCCTGGGCTCCTCATTGGCCAATGTCAATTAGTTATGATGTAATTTTTTTTAAACTCCATTACAGCTTGGAAAAAGATTTTTTAAATGAGCCTTAATCATTTTAAATGATAATGGACTTTTTTGGACCAAAACATTAAATTGTTCAGACTGGATGAGCAGCAGTGCCTCTTATTATAATAGCACCACGGTGGGATGGGACCGTAAAGTCTTCATCAGCCAAGGACGGGACAGGAAACCCACGACCAAGAACACTTTAATCAAATCATTCAAACATTTTGGTTGTTGTACTGAAAAATGGGAGGAAAAAAGTTGAGCAATAAAACAAAACCCCACCAATGTTATGGTAATGACAAGCCTCCCCCTTTCCTAGCTTTCATTCTGATTTCCTCCCTCTCTCCTTCTCCCTCTTGTTCTGCCCCATCTTCTGGCCTCTCTCTGCAATCTGTGCCTCTGCCACCTTTGGCACCCGCCCGCCCACCAGCACCTGTGCCAAGCCTGGCAACCCAAACCAAGACGCTCTTCTTGGCTCAGTTCAATTGACTCGTTTAGGCAATTGCACCCTGACTCTGATCTTTATGGCGGGTCCCTTATTTATCCCAGGCCTTTGTGTTTCCTGTCCTATATGAATGTCCTATTGTTGGTAACAGCCTCATAACATTTCTGTGGGGATGCTGGTGCATTTCTTCTGATTGTATCACTAAAATGTTCAATAATTATTTGGATTATAGGCTTATTCAACAGCTTTTGCTTGTCCAACAAAATCATTGGCCTGTAAGTAATTTACAATCCAATAATGTTTGAATGATATCATTGTAAAACTGATCATTATAGGATTGTTTTTAATAATGTCTCATAAGGGGATTGTTTTCCTAAACCCTCTATATGAGATTAACCCTGTTTTTCCCAAAGATGGAGGCTAACAGAAGCCGCTTGAATCCAGTGCGTTTTTTTTTTGTGTGCCATTCACTCCTTATTCCATTTTCTCTTTCAGCTCAGTGACAGATGGCGAGTCCCTCTCCCCCAGGGGGAAGCCAGTCTCTGTGAATGCGGCCGCATGTCAATCACCGGCTCTCATGTGATGGCTCTTGCCAATGACGTGCCAGCCATATGGGCCTGGCATCAGAGCTGGTATGTAACCCACCCAGTCCTGCCTCTGAGGTGCCACACGGCTCCCTCCACGCGTTTGGGCTCGGGATAGCAGCGGCGGCGGCGGCGGCGACGGCAGAAGCAGCAGCAACAGAGAGAGAGAGAGAGAGTTAGAGAGAGAGAGAGAGAGAGAGAGAGAGAGCAGGGTGGCAGGAGAGGAGAGGAGAGGAGAGAGAGGTGTGAGAGCAGAAACACAGAGCCTCGCCTGCACAAGCATCCGTGCAGGGCGTGTGGATGTGACGCCCACCCGGAGAGAGATGGTGTAAACAAACCCGCTTTGCCCCGTCACTGAGCTCCGTCACGGAGGTAGGTTACGCTTTTCTAATCAATATTAGACCGATCAAATGCATCAAGATTCGTTTTTGTCTCTGCGTTAACGCCTGAAGCGCTGGGATGGAGTGATTAAAGGCAGAGATAATCGAATTTATCCAAACAAGGGCTGTTTGCTCGAACCCCTTGTATCCTTTCCTCGCACGAGACGTGATCAGACAGATTTTAATCTCTTTATTGTCTTATCGATGACAGCGATCCTCCCACGTTTCATTTGATAGAAACTGCTTAAATAAAATGCACAAAATCCTATTGAACCATGAAAAACATGGAGGCCACTCTGGTACTTTTGTAGCAGGCTACTTTAAATTTGCGTTGACTGACATTAGAGAATTTGTGTTTTGTTATATTGTATTAGAAAATCGTAGAATAGAAAATCTGTGTGTGTGTGTGTGTGTGTGTGTGTGTATGTGTGTGTGTGTGTGTGTGTGTGTGTGTGTGTATTCCTGCACGACGCGCGTCAGAGCACTGTGGGGGTAGAATTCTCCATAGAGACGCACAGGCTAATTGACAAGGTATTGGTTGGCATTAATTACATTGTGCTTACAAGATTAGATAAAATATACGTCCTTGGATTCCACACGCACAGCTGAGCTCAGATTGCTAGAAAAAAAAGTGCCAAGGTTTATGGAATTTCCATCTTTCATATCGGCTTAAATATTTTAAGAATAAAGAACTTTAGTCGTTTTAGTCTGAATTGTGCGGATAGTCGGAGAAAATGTGTGAATCCACGGGAAAAAATAGTTCCAGCGGCTTTAGCAAGCTTTCAAACAAATTATGTAAAGGTCAAATATTCTATTAAATCGTGGCCTTGTAGCCGCTGAAGTGCAGCTCTGGTTAACCTCTAACCTGCATTTTAAATTAAGGAAACGAAATTACAGAATAATCCAAATCTGTGCGTCTCTAAAAACTCTTCTGGTCGTTTTATTTCACACGGAGCTTCTGAACGGAGGCTTTTTAAGTTCAGCACAAAAAAAATAAGAAAAATAAAAATTAGAAAGGCAGCTCTTTTTTTTGGTGGCCTGCTAGGTCTCCGAAGGTATCCCAAACAGGTTTAATGAACCTTAAAATCAAATAGATCAGCACGGTGCAAAATTGACTATTATTTTATGACAAGCAGGGACTTTTTGGATGAAAGCGAGCGGTAAAAACCTGTTAAATCGGATACATAAAAAAATGTTTGGGTCCCTCTGGTCCAGTGTGCGACCTGGCTGCGCTGGAATTCCTCCAGGTTGGTAATTTATAGGACGGAGGAGGGACCCGCACCCTTAATGCGTCCCTGGGGGGCCATCTGAGGCAGGCTAGCACCGCTCCACGGGCCGGACTGCTGGAGGGCACACAGGCGATGGCCCAGACTGTTGCTTTATTCTATTAAAATAATCTGATTTTCATTTTAATAACTGTTACATTAATAAAAAGAAAAAAAAAGGTCCAAGACTATTCTCTCTCTCTCTCTCTCTCTCTCTCTCTCTCTCTCTCTCTCTGGGATGATTTTTCTTACAATAGCCTAAAATAAAAAAGGTGAAACAAAAATATGCACATCATACAAAAAGCTTTGAAACGGTCGATTTTTACTTGATTTGAAGCCCCGTTTTCCTAATACGGATTCATTTCAGACTATATATTTAAACTGTGGTGTCAATGTTTCCACACGACAGAATGTTTGCCTTTTATTTTACATTCACGCGTTTCAAACAGTCCCCCGTGTTTGACTGTTGTGTCCTGACTGTTCGGGTAAATTGGTTCAAAAATCTGCCTGTAAGGTTGTGCAAAGAGATCAATGGCTATGATTTCAATTTGTAGGTTCTATGTGTAGCCAGTGGCACTGAAAAATGAAAGAGGGTTAAAGAAGTCTTGGCCTTTAACTAAAAATCTTACTGATTAAAAAAAATAAATCCCATGTGAAACATAAATGGAACAATCATTGCTCTCTCTCTCTCTCTCTCTCTCTCTCTCTCTCTCTCTCTCTCTCTCTCTCTCTGGGTCTGGGACATACACTGCTCACGGCCTTGTGGCGCTGAGGCGGGCTCCTGCGCTCTCACAGCGCACCTGTGGGTGCGTAAACAGCAGCGGGGTGAAAACAGTCCACATAAAGCTTTGACTGTGTCTCTTGCAGGTTGCTTGCCACGATGTTGAGCCGTCTGTTCAGCGAGGTGCTGCCGGACGTCCAGAGGCTCGCTGCTGACTGGGTGGAGGACAACGACAACGACGAGTGCAAGGCCAAGGACGACGAGCACGAGCCCTGCCACCTCGGAGAGGACGAGCTGGACGAGCCACTGGAAGGCAGCAGCCGAGCTGAGTCCGAGATGGCCGGCGACGATGATGAGGATGATGATGCCGAGGAAGAGGAATGCGAGGATGAGAACAGTGGAGACAAACCCAAGAAGCGCGGCCCAAAGAAGCGCAAGATGACGGCGGCGCGCATGGAGCGCTCCAAGTTGCGTCGAATGAAGGCGAACGCGCGGGAGCGCACGCGCATGCACGATTTGAATTCTGCGCTGGACAATCTGCGCAAAGTGGTGCCATGTTACTCCAAAACGCAAAAGCTCTCCAAGATAGAGACTCTGAGGCTGGCCAAGAATTATATATTAGCCCTTGGGGAGATTTTACGCAACGGGAAACGTCCAGATGTGGTGACCTATGTGCAGATGTTGTGTAAAGGCCTGTCCCAGCCCACCACCAACCTGGTGGCAGGCTGTCTGCAGCTCAACACCAGGAACTTCCTGACTGAACCGTGTTCAGATGGAGCTCGCTTCCACATGCCCAGCTCTCCTTTCTCCGTCCACCCTTACTCCTACCGATGTTCCCGCCTCTCCAGCCCTCATTACCAGGCCGGAACCGGCGCGATTAACTTGCGGAGCCATTCCTACGGTCCTGGGTACGAGGCCGTGTACCCACCGGGCGGGACGTCCCCTGACTACAGCAGCCCGGACTACGAGGGCCAGCACAGCCCGCCCGTCTGCCTGAACGGCGCTCTGTCCGGGAGACAGCAGGAGCCTTCTGACGCAGACAGGAACTATCATTACTCTATGCATTATTCCGGACTGGCCACATCGCGACCCAGCCACAGCCTACCTTTTGGGCCCTCGGGAGCGCGCAGCGGAGGTGCGCACTCGGAAAACATTCCACCTTTCCACGATGTGCACTTGCACCATGAAAGGGCGCCACCGTATGAGGATCTCAATGCCTTTTTCCACAATTGAGCCCCTTTCAAACAGACGTATGATCTTACAGTGACAATCCTGTACCGTGTAATATTGTTTGGGAAACAAGAGCTTCTGAAAGGATGAGAGACGGAAGTGGCAGAAAGAGTCCCCTGATAACCTTCTGTATTCCACTGATGTCATCCCTGTAGGCTACTGTTGTACTTCCATAAGTGTGTCCAGTAATATCCTGTATGCAGAATGAGTGCAACTGACTTAAAAGATGTATAGGCCTAAACATGTTATGACACAAACAACAGAAATAAAAAAAATGTTTTGTAATTGTCTGATATGATTGAACAAATCTTCCTCTGAACACTCTGTGAGGACATGCAGGCCTCAGCAATGGCTCAGTCGCTTTCAGCAAATAATCTGAAATCAAAGATGTCCCTTCGGTTATAAAATGAAAATTTGTTTTTAATAAAAATCATCGGGAATCTTAAGCTACAAGTCGTTTTTTAAATAAAATAGAAAGCAAATATGGACTGTGTTTTTTGACAGGAAAAGGCTAACAGAAATGTTTCTGAGTCACTGAGATCTCTTTTTAAACAGTTTAGCTCTGGACTTGTGCAGTCTGCCATGATAACAGGTGACATTCAAGTGTTTTTGCTCAGTTTGCTCAGGGTTCCTGGTGAAAATAGTTTTACTCTTTTTAGAATGATCTGTACCATCCTGTCTTGTGCATAAATGCATAATCCTAAGATTTATCTTAATTTAATCTTAAAAATTAAAAATTCATGGGCTTGTATGAGGAAACAAAATGGACAATATAATGCAGCTAACTCATAACGTCCTTTTTTCAAATTTATTTCAGGTCAAAATAAGCACTTTGTTTTTAAAATATATGAAAAATGGGGCAAAGGAACACCCCAGGCAAAAAAATCTGAAATGAATAACCTTAAACTAATTAGATGAACAATTATTTATATCTGAGGTTAAACACCAGAAATTGCCTGTGCTTAAATAATGTGTATACACCGCTTATCAGAGAGTGAAGATACTAAAACCAATCAAACCTATTAAAGAAATTAACACAATCAGCAGAATTTCACATTAAAATATAGGTCTGAAGCATCTGTGATGAAAGAATCAGAGTTTTTGGAGCAAAAATGTCACATTTTCTTTTAATCTCACACTCTCCAGCTTTGGTGTTAATGCAGCTTTGAGCTTTGATGGGCACTTCGTTAGACTTACCATTCATGCTATTGAGTTCATGAGATTAAGATGTTGCGCTTATTATTTAGCTGGACTGTCGGTTGTGCACAAAATACACGTGATTCTAACATGTTATCTAAACTGTGATCACATGTAGTAATTTAAAACTCCAGACCTGTTCATGAGTGAGTTGAGCTAAGTTGCACAACTGATATACAATATTTTTATTTTTATTTTTTTAAAAACATAAAACATTCT
The DNA here is from genome assembly GCA_029783665.1 of Naso thynnoides. Lineage (NCBI taxonomy): Eukaryota > Metazoa > Chordata > Actinopteri > Acanthuriformes > Acanthuridae > Naso > Naso thynnoides. The sequence continues at coordinate 9,747,838 of JAQLOL010000014.1, forward strand.
CATGGATGAACATTTTAAAGTGTTGTACACTGAGAGACTCAACAAAACAACTGAAATTTTGCATAGACTGACCAGAACAAATGATCTTGAAGTAGAATGATCTCTTTGAGACGAACAGAGACTTAGTGCACCACAGAGAGTCCATTAGACATTTTACACCCTTTGTGTTTGACTTTTAATTTTCAACAACAGTTGATCAAATTAAGCAAAGGGCCACAGGCTCTTAGAGGAAGAGACAGAGAAAAGTTCCCACTCTTGTGCATTTTCGGATGGAGGTGCTCAGTTTGTTTTCCTGTGCAGTGAAAGTGGATCTGGGCCTCATCGCAGCAGCGTGGTGTCATTCAAAGCAAGCACCTTCAGCTTCCCAGGTGAGTGTAAATAATACAGTTATCTCGTAAGCAACCCACAACTTTCACATATGTGCACAATAATTTATGATCTCATCAGCAGTAAGCAAAAATCGCAATAATAAGTAACAACTTGATAAAGAAAAAGCAGAAATGTTTTATTGAAAAAAGGCCTGGCTGCAAAAACTAATATTTCAAACTCAAACTGGTGTGAAAAATATTTTAATGCAAGCTGTTTGAAACTGCAACCTGCAGCCATATTTAAATAAATTATGTGACAATTTGAGTTTTTGGAGGCCTGATCACATCATTGGTGATTTCTCAGATCAATAGTGGGGTCAGGCTCCATCTTTGGACCACTGCCCTGGGTCCCATATGTTGCTGCGGACGTCCAGGGCAAATCAGCGCCGGGCACCGCGGGGTGGAATCTGTCCCATCCAGCATCAACCCTGGCAAAACAAAAAAAGCAAAAAAACCCCAAAAGGAACAAGAGAGATATCAGCATATTTTACATAGTGAGGAGATGCACTAAAATATTTTCAATTCTAATTGTTTTTTGTTTGTTTGTTTGTTTTATTTTTAATTTGATTTCATTTTTGCCTCAAAGGCCCACTTGACTCACTGCTCCAGTCAAAGAGCTGAGCAGCTGCAAAATCAGGTGAATCAATGGCCCGACGGTTGGGCACATACAAACACACTCACACACAGCACACACACAGTAAACATTGTTATTATCACCACTTATAATACACATATAGATAAA
>JAQLOL010000014.1:9753947-9761877 GCA_029783665.1 Naso thynnoides
TTTTCAAACATCAGATCCCTTAAACTCAAATAAAAATTATGATCAGCAGAAAAAAGACACAAAATTTCAAAAAATAACTGACTGTCTTTCTGCATCTGTAACACGCGTCTTGTCCTTCCTGCAGAGTCGGCGCGCCTCCCTCTTTCTGCTGGTGTCTGCTGCTTCGAGGAATCAGCAGTGTGGGGTTGTAATGGACTAATGAACAGCTGTCACTGAATTTAAACACTCTCTCACACATACAGAGACGACCACAGTGTCCCTCACACGTGCAGATGCTTACAACACACACGCACACACATGCACACACGCACATACACATCGCTGTAGTCGCCGGCCTTGACTTAGCAGCACACCCACAGGTTTTGACTTTGTGTGGCTCTGACCTCTAAGTGTGCTTTTGACCATGTGTGTATTTTGTGCATATGTAACACTTGTTTGCCCAATTAATAGTCTGTGATCACAACAGGGTCAGATCCAAAAAAATGTATAAATTTTCATTTGTTTTTAAATGTGTTGCTTTACACATTTGTGTGTTTTTGCAGCACATTTACAGCAATTTGTATCATTACTGTTATTAATTATTACTCTATTTTCATTAGCAGTCCATTTTTAGTTTTACCTCTCTAGTTGTGATAAAGTCATACTGGGATTTCATTTATTTAGGTGACTTACAGGATCTTAAGCTAACTGTTTGGTCAAATCGTTAGTCTACTATTTTATTTTGACTCAACTGTTGAATCAGGTTTTAAGCAAAAACATCAATGGAATAATTTGTCACATGCAACTTTTTGCTCAAAATTAGATGTAGTCGGAAAAGAACACGTAACGGCATCAAATTACAGATTCAAGTTATCATTTCCAAAGAGCAGTTAAACTGCGCTCTTTAGTTCCAGTGGTGTGAAACCCAAGTTGAATCATCTCCTTGGATTTTGGCAGCTGAGCTGATGACTTGCTGTCTCGTGAGTTTTTCCTCTTCAGCTGTGGCATCTCACGTCTGCTGGGATTTTGCTGGTTAGAGCAACACATGCTGGTACCGTTATAGTGGGTTACCTAATGCATAGTGTGTCTTTTACATTGTTGTTTATGTCTGAACAGAGTGTGATGCTGATACTGTACATTTGCTATTGGAGAATCATGTCCTGCTGGTGTGTGTATAGCTTTGGGCAGGTCAAGGTTGGGGTTGGGCAAACAAATCACAAGTATTTTACACATGGAAGGTCAAAACTGGATCATACAAAGGCCTATATTTTGGAAATATTTGAGACTCTAAGGTTCCGTAGTGGATTTGGTTTAAATGATTTTCTCTGTGCTCACCCACACTACGATTTCGAGTCTTACTGTCTGCATAACTGGATCAGTACAGAAACTTTTCAGAGAGCAACAGCTTATGGTTGGACACTGATAATCCAATGATGACCATGAAATTCATTCCAAAATAAAAAACTTCTTTTCACACACAGTGCTGTCTTTCACAACATGTGTGATGTCATCTGGAAGGAGGCGTTAGAGACGGACATCCAGGAAAAAGACGAATGTGAACAAACAACGCACGGCAGATTGTGAAATAGTCACAAACTGGAATCAATAAGAATCGTGGACATGAGGTGCAGATTTAGTGTTTCTTTATACTAAGTGTGTAGATTAGATTTCAGTACTTTTCCAGGAATTGTTATTTGTGACAGTCAGCACAACCAAATGGAGAATTGGTGTCTGTGTACACAAATACCATTGATACAATTTCAGGACTATTTCACAAATACACAATTTTAATGAAAGTCAGCATGACCAACTTTGCCTAACATTGATTGAAGTGCTTTTGTTGCCTAAACCACTCCACATCTGCTAAAAAATAAAAATAGTTAATAGATGTAGTGCATCACTCATGGATAAAATGTATTGCAGTGTCAAGAAAAACATGAAATGTTTAAAAAAAAACTTTCCATATACACAAACGTTAAAGATTAAATTTGGTCACTATTTAACGAAATACAATGAGACTGTCTTTGCAGCCAAGGGATGTGTTTGATACTGGATGTCTTTAGTTTGGAAAAGCCCTAAAAAGAAACAACTGACCTTTTCTCTGTGTCAGAGCTCCATTTTGCACCACAAACATCATCGTTCCTCGGCTTGATGATTATAGCTGTGCACTGAAGATCCCTCTGAGCTCCAACTGGTCAACATCATGCAATTTGTCTGCAAAAACTATCAGAAAGCGCTTGTTTTTCTGTTGCATGACAATCATCCACTATAATTTAGTTTAATTTGGTTTAGTTTAGTTAAGTTGAGTTTAGTTTAGGTTAGTTTAGTTTAGTTATAAGGGTCAATGCATAATAAGAAAACATTAAAATGTAAATATGCCAGAGTGGCCAAAAGGCTAATATTCATATGCAGTCCCTGGCCAAGATGTTATAAAAGGTAACTTGTCCAGAATAAAACTATCAATTTTTGTACCCATTTCTCCATTTTAATTCCTGATGACTCTGTCTGTTGGGTTTTTACCTTGTAGTCTAAACTCAGCTCAAGATGTTGATGTCATGTAGTTCTCCGATATGCCATCATACACTGCTTTTGCTTTATTTTGTTTATTATATCCCCCTCTTTATATCTTTCACCGGGACAACATCATTCAGTTTTGACTTAAGTCCAGATTACATCATTCAGAAAGATGACTTTTCTGTGCTCGCAAAATACAATTTTATGTGAGATGGTCTAAATGTTTGTAAGGTTGTTATTTTGCAGTGTGTTCCTTAAACCTCTTATGGCATCTCAGACCACACTGATTAGCTGAGCTCAGGCTGATGCAGACTGTTGTGTGGCCATCTTGAGAGGAAGAGCGAGGAAAGGCGATTGAGATACAGAGCATTAGCCGGTGTCAGAAGGAAATTAAAGGCCAGATCGCTTTCTTAATCAGAGCACAAGCACTGCGTTAAGAAGGAATTAGGTCGACAGCTGCTGTGTCGCTGCTTACCTTGCTCTCACTCTCTCCCTTCCCATATACACACACACATTCTTCACACACTCTTGTAGTCTTTCTTCTTTGTGTTTCACTCCTTCAGCTTCCGCTTTTTTGTTTAGGCAAAATATTTTTGTCATTAACCCCAGATGTTAATTTTTGTGTCGTCTATTTTAACTATCTCCTGGACTCTCAGCTGAGCTTTGGCGACTAGTCAGCGACAAACACACTCTCAGAAACACAAGCCAAACCAAACTTAAGCCAGAAAAACTGAATATTCTGCAAAACATGTAGACAAAAATATGAGACTGAAGAGGAGAGAGGAGAAGTGATGCATGATGGATAAAAATGGTTTTTGGTTCGGTTCCAGGAGGCTCAGTGGTACCCCTGTGGCTGATGGATGAGCTGTCATTGATGAGCTCTTCCACGTACACCTGAGATGAATGGACAAACAGCAGTGGCCCTTTCGCTGTCTATCCATCTTCCTCTGTTTGGATACATTCTGCTGTCCACAACATTCACCCGCCCACACACACGAGGGGCTCGTCAGATTTGAGTTTTTGAAGACTAATACCATTATTTTTAGACTGAAGTTGCTGGTAGCCAATGTTTTGTGCCATTAATTGCATTTTTAGTCTCACAATTTGATGCCAAACCCTGGCAAGGATTCACTCTTTCCCATGATTTGTATTGTCGCTGGAATGATTAACTCTATCATTTGCATGAGAGGAAAGCAATGAGATGTAGGTTGGCAGTGGGATAACCAACTTCATTTTTCAATACTTCAGGAAATTAACAAACATAAGGACTTCAAATGTAGATTTAAGTGGGTGCAATGCATGACTATGTTGCTACATGATTAGCGTGCCTTCTTATGGGGTATTGTGTACCATGTGACCCTGCCTCCGTTACTGGGGGCACACAGGTTCTAGATCTAATTTGTGCAAATTGTCATAATGAAGCTGCTATGACAAAGAAACCTGAAGCATTACGCAGCGACTGGACAAAAGTCTGACTATCGTCCTGGTGCCAAATCAACATGTCAGTCGAAATTTTACGCCCAAACGTTCATACTTTAATGTCTTGCAGGCGAACTCTTCCAGTTTGTGTTTCCAGCTCCCTCGTGTCTTTTCAAACTGCAAATAGGGAAGCTTGGTCACTAAGGTCAGGAGTCACTCCACTTTTTAATTTGGCAAATGCGGCGTATAAATTCTAATTTGTTGCTTTAATCAGTTGAATCAACTGGAATGACCCTGAGCCTGATTGCCAGAGTCTTGTCACAGACTTCGGCCGTTCTGGCTTGTTGTTCAGGCTGCGACTCTATGGAAATCAAAACCAAGTTGCAGGCATTGAAATTTAGGCAAAACTTTCCAGTTTTTTATGTTCTGTAATGAATTAGCTGCTTTTTCTCAATTTGATGTTCTTTATTATTTTGTAAGTGGAATGAATTTATAGCTCCTTTAAAATGGTTAAAAAATGAAGTGAATACAGGAATATATTTAGATTATGATGGTTAGTGTGTTAATATCTTAATAACATAGGTTTAGTTTTGTAAAAAGACACATGATCAGTGTCCTCTGACTTGTTTTTGTTGGTAGAAAATGGAAATATGTATAATTTTGTAAAAAATGAAAATACTCACTTTGTTCTGTTCCCAGTTAAAACACTGAAAACTGCTAATAAAGAGCATCTTTGTGCATGTTGCTGATGGAGTTTTTATAAGCAGCACACACACACAGCTACACAAGAATACCACAAACTGTCCTTGTAAAGTTGGTTAGATACGCAGAGTCCATCTTTACCAACCTCTTAGACGCAGGCACACTTTGGGGTGACACTGCTCTGTGTCCTCTCCAAGGGGGAAGGTTTAAAAAACATTTAATTAGGCTTTTGGCAAGGCTCCGCTTTTAGCCTGGAGGTATTGGAGGAGGTTTTACAGACTTCATCCCTTTTAGAGCCGAGCAGATTAAACATTCATGGGAGCAATCAGCCGACCCTGCTCGTTCTCTCCTGCTGTACAACTTCATCCGTAGTTTGTGTGCAGCATCATGAACATGCGGTTTTCTGTCATTTAATGGTGCACTTGTGTAGCATGCACCTTGTATTTTACTGGCACTTTTCCTGTACTGATGCAATGAACTGACTGCCTGTGAAACATAGGATATTGGTGTGTTATTTAAGTATGCATAATTTCAGTAAAAGTGTGCATGTGAATCTTAAAATCCTCCTGTTCAGCGGTGCCCAGAGCAGGTCGAGAGACGAGTTGTATTGGTAGGATGGTGCAGGAAGGCGGAGATGGGGTGGAAGAAGGGTGGAATGGCGGTGGGGGTGGGGGGCAACAGATGGTACGCCACGCTGCGAGGGACGTCGGCTGCCACGGATGGGGGGTGGGGGGTGGAGTGGGGGCAGATAAATGGGGATGGGAGGGGCTACTTTTCCCCAAAGTGCCAGCAGGGATGACGAGGAGGGGGACTAGCTGTGCGAGTGTGTGTTTGCGTGTTTTGTATGAGCGTGCCTCCATGCGTGTGCTTGCATGTGTGAAGGAAGAGCCGCATTCAGATTTGAGTTTCTCATCAAGTGAGGTGAGAAGCCTTTGCCCCGGTGCTTCATGCCCACTCAGAGTCTGTCTGTCTGTGGACTTCCAGCATTCAAAAACAGAGTGATGACTCCCCACGCGCCAGTACACAGCTAGTTCACAGGCACCGAGACTGTACGAAAGATGATGCTGAAATTACTCGTAACCCAGTTGTTGTGATGAACTACCCCTCCGCCCCTCCTCGCACCCTCATCTCCTCTCTTTCACAACACCTATGCAAGCACAGACGGCGCACATGCTCACACACATGCACATAAACGCACACACCAACCCCCAATTACAGTGGCTGCCTGCACCAGCTTCAGTGGTATATATGGTGCTGCCTATTGAACAGATGTTGTGGAATTTAAGATGCAAAAGCACCCCTCCGCCACCCCCCTCTTCCCAACACACACACACCCACATATATACACACGCGCACACACAAACTCTTGCCGTCTCCCTCCCCCCCAGCTGGCCCTGCCATGAACGTGCCATGTGGCGCTCCATTCCCCCTGGCACTTCGACTCTGGCTGTGCCAACTCTGCCGCGTCTGGCCGCCGCCAACTGGAAAGACCAAGAAAGCAGCAGACTCAAAGTGGACTGTTTCTTTGTGTGTCTAGAAGTGTGTGTGTGTGTGTGTGTGTGTACCTGAAGTAGCACAACATTGCAAAACTTGGGCTGTCAGTCATTGTAACTGTTGTAAGGAGAGTGGAATCTGGTATTTTCAGCATTAAAAATGACCAAAATATCCTATAGTTAGGTGAAAGAATTGATGTTTGTGTGCGTGTGTGTGTGTGTGTGTGTGTGTGCGAGAGAGAGAGAGAGAGAGAGAGAGAGAGAGAGAGAGAGAAAGAGAGAAAGATAGTTTGTCGGCTTTTTACATGTCTGTGCAGGTGTAGAGTGTATGCAGCTTGCATGTCACACTGTCAGTCCGTACGTGTTGGTCGTGAATCCACTTGGGAACGGCGGTGGAATTCCTGTTACCATGGAGATGTCCAAGCTCATCTGTAATAAAATTTCAACTTGAGAGAGATTAATTCAGGGGAAAGTGTTGATTTATTCATCCTGGTGGTTACTGATGCACTTCCTCATTCGCTCTGATGTCTGGCTGTGATGGCTGCTCGTTCGCTGACTTGTTTTCATTTTTCAAAACGTGTCGCTGTTGAAATGTGGCTGCTGCTGGGCTTTTCTATTTTCGTCACACGATGAGTTAAAGGATAAAGTGTAGTGATATATAATATTATTCTAAGAGACAACAAATCTGATGAGAAGTATAACAATTACCTGATGCTAACAAGTACTATTTATATCCAGGGCCCAGTATAGTGCAGCATTTTCCAAGTGAGTGGCACAAATGCACTGTACTTGTTTTTATTGTAAATGACATGGGCACTGTAGTTCATTCTATTTCAGTCCTACATACACCACCCGTTCACCATGCTTAGTTTAAGTACTGTATATGATAAATGGAACCGACAGCTTCACATAAATTCTTCACTAGTCCACTAACCATTCAAAGTGCTTACCCATTTACACACACACACACATAAACACATGTCCTGATGCATTCATACACTGATGTTGCTCATCTCGAGAGCAATATATCTGTGCTTTCATACACAGAAACAAGCAGTACATGCAGATTACAGGAGCCAGGGATCAAACTACTGACCAACCTTCTGATTGGTGGAAAACCCGCGTAACCTCCTGAGCCCCAGCTACATCAAAGAACATCACATGTCCACAGCGCCTGGTGGGACACAAGGAAAAGTTTTCTAATCAGATGCTTCTGACAGCAGGAATAAATCTGCTTTATGATACGACAACACTGCGGTTAGTGTTTGGTTAGTTAGTGCAGCGTGACTTGGTTAGGTTTAGGGAAGTTTGAGTTGAAAAGACACAATGTTCATGGTGAAGTCAATGTACTGTATCTGCTGATATTAGCTTATTGCAGTTACATCAGCATGGGTGTTAGTTGTTCAATGACAAGAAACTAAAGCACAGAAATGCCAGACAGGCCTGAATCCATGCCACCGTTCGATAATTTATTTATCAGAAAATAAGGACAAGATTGTTCTCTAACTTTTAAGTGTCCTGCTCAGTACATTTCTCGTTGTTAAAAAGGGTCAAATTTAAGAGAAATTTTTACTTTTTAAAAATTCATGTGACATGGTGAATACAGGAGTCCAGTATTGATCAAGATGTAATTCAGGGACCTTCATCATGGATGGATCGTGGACATGCTTGCAAAAATGTTACCACTGTGAAACAGAAACAAACAGTAGTTTTCTGTGTTGAAGTCAGACATTTTGCCGACACTGTCATCCACTCTGACCTCCTCACCACACAGATTTTGTCACTGTTTATTTACGCCATGTGATCTCTGAGTTTGTCCTTCC